>JAMPIV010012723.1:0-181829 GCA_024509875.1 Oreohelix idahoensis
TATGCCATATTGGAGGCTACAGGAAGAGGTTCTCTTATTAACGAGCCAGAAATGTGTTACCGATGATGCTTATTAATATTAATATTGTATGGGTGGCGTAGGTGTGCCGTCGTATCTGTGTTAGGTATGTATTAGTGAGTGTGTGGTAGAACAGTCACTCACAACACAGGTACGTAAATAATAGTCATGGATGGCCGTAAACATCTGGTGTAATTTAAATGTCGATTTATTAAGTCACAGCACGATCACGTTTACATTGATATACACACAGTCACATTACAAGTCATTGCAATACAATACTCTTCAGCATTCATCAGCAGATCTATATCAAGGCCTAAAGTCCTCACGACTCATCTCTGCGCTATAACACTGCGCTATAATACTGCACCCAGCAGTTCACATAAATTATGGCCTAAAGTCCTCATGACTCACTTATAATACTGCACCCAGCAGTTCACATAAATAATTGCCTAAAGTCCTCACGACTCATCTCTGCGCTAGACTTATAATACTGCACTCTAATACTGCACCCAGCAGTTCACATAAATTATGGCCTAAAGTCCTCATGACTCACTTATAATACTGCACCCAGCAGTTCACATAAATAATGGCCTAACGTCCTCACGACTCATCTCTGCGCTATAACACTGCGCTATAATACTGCACCCAGCAGTTCACATAAATTATGGCCTAAAGTCCTCATGACTCACTTATAATCCTGCACCCAGCAGTTCACATAAATTATGGCCTAAAGTCCTCACGACTCATAATAGCTTTTTCAAAGCTTCACAAATACTTAATATGGCCTGTCCCAATCCTGGACTCATAATAGCTTCCTCAAAGCTTCACAAATACTTAATATGGCCTGTCCCAATCCTGGACTCATAATAGCTTCCTCAAAGCTTCACAAATACATAATATGGCCTGTCCCAATCCTGGACTCATAATAGCTTCCTCAAAGCTTCACAAATACTTAATATGGCCTGTCCCACTCCTGGACTCATAATAGCTTCCTCAAAGCTTCACAAATACATAATATGGCCTGTCCACACAGCAAAAACATTAAGTCGACATTATTCAAAGCACTACGTAGGCATACATCCTCGAAAAAACACACACAGACAGCGTTGACCACTCCCGGTCCAACGCTCCGAATCCCTCTTCTCCTCTCCGGGATCACACACTCTAGTCCCGCCAAAAAACCCAAAACGAGACTCCGCTGTTTTTGAACACAGCTCAAAAACAGTACAGAATAAATACATCTCAGCATTTGAGATAAAAGCGTTCGCACGCTTTCCTGTACTCTGTCACTCAAAATAAAAGGATATGTTTCTATTATAACGTTAAACAAACCTCAGCTTAATCAGGTATACAAGTATTGTAACTCATAATCTACTTTGCCCAAAAACATATTCCGAATTACTGCCCTTTCAAAGGATCAACTTGTTACAGTTTCCCACACACCCAGGAGAAAAAAAATGATTCTATCATTTTTTTGAAAATTAACTCCCAAAACGAAAAAATTTAAAAGATAATGGAGTTCTTACATATGTTTTACAAAATTCATCTTATGATAAGTCAGAAATAGTATATCTACAAAATATTAGCAGTAAATGTAAAGTAAATAACAATCATCCAACGTATGATTACTAAAATTAATCTATTAGAAAAGCAAGCTAAGTATCTCAAAATTAATCTATTACAGAACTAAGTTAAGCATATACAATAATACTCAAACAAGCAACAAACAATCGTACTAGAAATGACAATATCAAACTAACGAAGTATAATTCGTAAAGAAGTAAAATATGAAATCATCATATGAAAAACAACAAATAATATCACAATGTCAAACTATGTGAAACAAATATAACTATCCCTGATCTAAAGTTACCTCATTACATGAACAATACAAAGAATGAAAGTCTAAGTAGCGTAACAGAAAAAAGTATACACGAAGCATAAAGTGAGACAAAGATGAAACACGGAAGTATAAACAACATATCAGATTATGCTGAAAAGACAACAGAAAAGATGTAAAGAGATGACGAATAGTCAACAAAAACAGATAAAAAGTAAAGATGCACATGTAGAAAAAGTAGTAACAATACGTTATAACTATCTAAATTAAACATCATATTGTCTAACTTAATACAATCATAATCAAAAATTACAAAACAAAATACCAAAGTATATCTATACTAACAACACAAAGTAAAAACTTATGACAAAAAGAATAGTAAGTAATTTAGCCAAATTATAAAACTTATGCATAACTAATAATAAATTATACAAGATATCACACAAACAAAAATAAAACGCTATCAAAAGGTTTGCACTGACTCAAAGTCACTCGCTAAATACAGAAAAATGCATCAAACATTAAAAAACAATTTCAAGGAACTAATGACACTACACATTACTAACCATAATATACAGACTAGCATTGGCGCAGAAAAAATATTACAACGTTCGAAAAAATACATTTTCAAAAAAAAATACAAAAAAGTTTCGTATCACTAAGTTGCATAAAAATAGTATTACATTTACAACCAATTCAAAGCTATAAAACTAATGAGTTTTGTGCATAGGGCTGACAAACTCAACATGTACAAAAGTTGTCTTAACAAAACTGCTACAACAACAAAAAACCAAAACAAACAACTGCAAGTTCAACAGTGGAATATAACTAACAATAGAAACACAAAATCATGGCAATCAAATAATGCATTAAATATTTCAAACGAAATTACATGTTATTGCAAATCAGGAACATATCATTTATTATACTAACAAATACAAAAGAAAATATTTACTGTTTACATAAATAAATAAAAAATCAGATGGAAATCTCTCGCTTTCCTGTCAACATGTCCTGACCCTGAGCAAGCAAAACATCAGATGTTTAGTGGGACGCAGAACAAGTTACGCTTGAACGCACACACGGATGCTGAGTTGACCCACTTTTCTCACTACTAATATGACACAGGAGCCTTGACTGTTATCGTAAAGTCGCTTCTGTCAAAATATATGAATGAAAATTTCCATTTTAATGAATGGTACAATCTAAGGAGAAAAAAACGTAGAAGTCAAATTACAATTACCCATTATTTTGGTCCTTGTAAAGTAAAGGTCGTTTCAAAATGCCCTCAGCTCTTCTTTTACAATCTCTAGACATCACAGAAGACATTACTGCCGTAGGCTGAAACAAAATGTTACATTCACAACACCGAGACACTTTCTCGTGCTGAACAACATTATCAGACATAGTATTTAAAGCACCAGTGTTATTGTTACCTTGTTTATCTCTATTACAACTGACTCTGGGCTCATGTTGAGCAAAGTTAGCATACTTGCGCTTATTATTTGTTACATGATGAAAATTTTTATCACTACAGTTGCTTTGTTTATTAACAATGACTCTAGTCTTCTGCTGAGCCAAGTTATGTAGAGGAACATGTGAAGAGCTATTATCTCTCTTTATATTCTTGTCAATTCCTCTATTATGACAAATGTTATGTCTATAACCCAAGTTAGCATTGTTTTTTGTTAACATATCTTCTTTGACAAAAATGTCCACTAGACAAGACTTGCTTTCTAGTAGCAAAATCATTACCAGATTGATAGTTTTTCTTACAGTTATTTCTACTATAACTTACAGAATTCTTCGGATCAAAATGTTGAAATCCGCTAAATTGTTTACAATTCCTTGGAGAATCAAAATTACCACTTGATAAACACCCTTGGTACTGTCTAATCTTGTGATTATATCTCTTACTATCAATGTTCTTCTTTTCACCTATGGGAATATGTTTACCAATCCCGTCAAACTGGCTGTGCTGAGTTTGACAAGTAACTGAACCCTTAGAATGTTTATTTTCCTGCCCATAGTGGGTTTCATTCCTGGAAAATATAGTACTATGTTTATTCCCTGTTACAAGTTTATCAGAATCTGCAACAGTAAAACACGTGATTGATTTTAGGAGCCTTAACTTTCAATTTCTCACATTTCTTTTCGTAATCAATAGAACTGGCTGAAACACAAGAATCTTTATTAGCCTGACGCCAAGAAATTATCAATAGAGTCACTAGTACCACTAGCACTAGGGAAGTTGTATCTCCCACGAAAAGTTCTATGTTTACCATGTATGGCCTCTCTATGAGCAAAAAGTGTATGGGGTTGACTTTTCGCAACTTTCTGTGTATCACTGTCAACATGGACAGAAGACCACATTTTTTTTATCTAAGACGATGTCAAGCAGGCCATTTACCCGTTTTCTGGCCTCTGCAATTTCAATATCTCTATGCGCAATCTCTTGACTAAGTTTCTTATTTAAATCATTAAGAGCCAAAACTCTGCAACCTTCTTCTGCTAGCAATTTCTCAATCTTAGCAACCTTCTCTTTCTCAGCCGTCAACTCTACCAATGTCTCTTTTCCATCCTGCTCTTTATTTACCTTTATTGACTGTGTTTCATTCTCACCATTATTATTATTCACTAACTCATCGACTTCCCTGGAAATACAGTATTTTTCTCTTCAAGTTTATCAAAACATACATCATGTATCATTACATTGTATAATCCTTCTCGCTCATTGGTTTCCGCTTTTAATTTTTCATACATGTCTTTTCTTCGTTGGATCTCTTGTGTAAGGTTTTCCACCTCCACATGCTTAACTTTTATCTGGACCTCCAATTCTTTAACCTTCAATAGTGAAGAATCCAAACTTGCTTGTACTCTAGCAAGTTCCAGGTTTGATCTATTTAAATCACCTGTAAGTTTAGCTAATTTTTCCTTAAGTTCACTCTCTTCAGCTTTACCCTTTAAGCAATTTTTTCCTTCCTGTCTGTTGACTCTTACTTCCTCATCTTCTAGCTTCTTTTCCTGATTGTCAGCAATTATATTGTGTATACCCTTCAATATATTGTCGTGTTCAACATGAATATTATTATACACAAATACACGAAGGTCGAGCAGCAGCAACTTTGCTAAATTCCTAGCCATTCTTAAATGAGGGATGGACTGAAATCTATTCTCAGCAAAATCTCTTAGTGCTCTCGACGCACTGACCAACAATCCGTCCATCACGTGTGCTTCCAGTTCTGGTCCTTTTAATCTATGAAAATTTTTACCCTCTTGAAATAAATACTCCAATAAAGGCCACATATTATCAGGATCCATTTCGTCATCATCCATAGTGACTTACTTATTGAGATCACTATATATGTATCAATGAACCTTTTACTTCTGACAGCTAAATAACCATACAACAAATTGCAACCTTTCCTAATTACTGTCAGATCAATTTCTGTTCAAAGAACCTCTATATTGTCATATCCATATCATGGAAGACAACATATGTTAATAGCCATAAATTACTTATGCATTAAATTCTACTTATATGTCACTATAGACATAAACAACAACAACAACAACAGAATACAAAATGCATAGAATTCAGAAGGCCTGACGACATATTGTGAAATGACACACTTTACAGAACAAAAATCACTTATCTGTCAATTTTCCATTCCCTTCCGCCAAGACTTTAAATATCACATAATTCTGACGCTAAAACAGTCTATCGCCGAAAGGTATTGGATCTAGATTCTCTTCCCTTCAGGTCCTCGCTTTAGTAAGGTATGTGCTCGAATACTGCATAGGAGCACATGATGATCGTAACAGGAACACAGCAAACCCGCTCTTGACTCGAGCTATACTTGCAAAATGACTGGTACAACTGCACATACACTCGACTTGTACACGCTATCCTTCAGACGTTGTATCACCTCATAAACTGCTGGCTCGCTGCTTGATAATTTCGCTGCACATCTGATAGGAAATGTAGACTACAGACGTTGTTGTTTTCTACAGGCACGACACAGGACGTCAACTGACAGTGCTATAAAGCTGATTATTCCCACGAATAAGGCGTTTCCCAAATGCGCTCCACAGGCAGACTACAAACCAGGTCACGGTTTGAAGCACATGAGATTCATGTCACGCATGAAGTTCTCTCAAAACGACTGTTGCGGGTGTCAGAACCCGAAAACAAATCTATCAAATGATACAGATATGTGGACTGTATCGATAACGATTTTATCCTTCCGTCTGTTAAATACTCTCTCAAGTTAGAGAAACTCTTGATACGCGAATGTCATATCCTTTCGTTCCAATTTGAACTGGTCCACCACTGTTACCGATAACTCATATTTAATAATCTAGCTCTGTGTGGGCGGGACTTATTCTATTATACATAGCTCGGAACAACAACAGTTGGACAATACCACTATTACGAAATCACCGGTATAAACATATTCATTATCGGTAACAAAATGTTAGCATTCGGATGAGCGGTGCAGTAATTTAAAGAAATTTTTTCTAACTCATCAATAGTTTCTGGTTTCCGTTCTTGCAGATAAGCAAAGAACGGTGGGCTGACAGAAGATAACACTTTATCCCTCAATAACAAATCGACTAACTTGTCGTAAGATTTGTTGACACATGCTAGTTCAACCCATCTGTTAAAAGAATTGCGTATGTTAGCAATAAAACCTGTAAAGTCTTTATTATTATCTGGCAACAAACTTTTGAAACGTAATCTACATGCCTCTTCGTTCAAATGGAACCGACGTAATAACAAAGTCTTAATGGCCTCATAGTCTGTGGCTAATGTCGGATCAATATTTTGTGCTGCACTTGCAGGTTCGCCATCCAGAAATTCCTTGAGTTTAAGTGTCCATGCTGTTTTGTCAAGGTTGTTGACCTTACATATATCCTCAACGCGCGCCAGCCATGATGACAAATCGTCCACGTGTAACTTGAACGGTGGTAGCTTAAAGTAATAATTGCCCTTAAGTCGGTTGGAAGAAGATCCCGATTGAGCATTATCATTTTGGCTTGCTGCAGCACCCTGCGAATTAAGTTTTGCTGTTTCCAATTTAAGCCGTTGCAATTCCATTTCTTGCTGCAGTATAATTTCCTGTCGTTTCAATTTATTTTCTTCTTCAATCCGTAGGATTTCATCTCTTGCCACCTTTCTTTCTTCTTCTTGTCTTAATTCTTCTCTCTCTGCCTTAGCAATAGCTTTCTTTTCAGCCTCTTTTCTTTCAAGTTCTTCCATCTCTGCCTTATATTTTTCAAGTTGTTGTTCCGCAAATTCCAGGAGTGCATCTCCCTTTTTGTTACAATCTTTTCCAATTTTAATGAAATGATCCAAGGTAAGCATTCTTGAAGTTGATTTATTTAAGTATTCAATTACTTATGTCTAGTAATCACCACTAGAATCTATGTGGATAATTCTAATTACTCAACGAATGAATAATCAATATAAGAAATTGCAATATTCCTGTACTGTTATTTATAAGTTCCACAAATCTATAATATTTTGTAAAAATATTATATATATCAACTAACATCTATCATAAATAGTTATGATAGTTAGTTATATAAGGTGCTGAAATTATATCATGCACTTAATATTAGTATTCAATAATTATGGGTATTATCCCTAAATAATTAGGTTATTTAATCTTAATAGTTATTAAGTTTACAATGTAGTACTGAGAAAGTGTACTAATTAACATTTAATATGTCTTAATATGTTATAAAGTTATAATAATTAATCATTGTATATTATGCCACTGCAAATAGGTGCAAAGTCCCTAATTCCTCCTTAAAACTCATAAAAATTTAATCATATTCATCTACACTATTATTAATGAATAAATTATAGCATTAATATTAAATTATAAAGGGATGAAATGAAGACAAACAATACAATGTGTTAACCAAGGATTACAGAACAGTATTACCATACGACAAGACATTTTCACAATAAAAATGCATTTATAACTAAGTTGACTAAACCGGAAGTGAGAGATTAAGAATGAACTGAATAGAAAACTGACCTGCGTACACAAAAATTAGTGACGTATACATGGACTCATTAACGGTTGTACAAAAAATATAAACTGAATGATAGTAAGGTCAGAAAAAACACGATAGGTTACAAACATTGTTACAAAACTGAATAAAAATTAGAACTAAATACACTAGAATACCCCAGTTATAACATGACTAGACACCTAACATATAAGGTGAATTAATGCAAGTCCGAACGAAACAATCACCGGTAAATGTCTTCGACGCGTTCTTCGCGAAATGCGATTAATTCACGGCCCTAAGAACAATTAAAATCAGTTCGTGGCATCCAAGGAGCCATAGAATTGATTTCAATCCGCCACCCATCCATACCCACGAATAAGGGACAACATCAACGGAAAAAACACATATAACATAGATATATAATAAATAGAGAGGACATGCCTGCACAGCGAAATGGACTTAGTATTGTGCTTTATGAAGGACAATCGTCCTAAGTCTAAACTTATCTTTAAAAGGCTCCGGCGATGTCAAGTTCATCAACGGACTAGATCAATGCCTAGTACTGTTTGCTCTTGATTGGTTGATAACCGTATTCAATCGTCTGGTCTTCTTGATCATGTAAATCTTCATCAAACTTGGAATGCGTTGACGGTTGTACTTTCAAAGCGCGGCATCTACGCATGATGTAGTGACGTTAGATTGGCATTTCGTAGTCATGCGTTGAACGTCGTTTTTATGCATCATGTGACTTTCTTGTAATGGTAAACAGTTTGTAAAAGTATGTAAACAAGAAAAATTTTCCTTTTTTCTTTCGTTCAGCGATGGCCAACTAATTCTTTCTTTCGTTCCCCATCAATGGCCAACCAGTTGTTGCAGGAGCGGCCACCAGTTTTTACAGGCGGTTCGGTAAAATTAGCCCAACGGATTGTTGTGAGCTTGATAGTCAATCGTGTAATCTGGGTTTACAGTTCATCTTCTTTAGAGCTTCGTGCCTTTGATGTTAAGTACGCGAATGTGGGTTTAAATTACCTTGAGACCATGATAATGATGATTGAATTCCCAAATGTTCATAGACTGGATAAGTCATGGCTAGAGTCCAAACAAACAATTTATTATACATTCTGTAGACATCGTACGTTGATCATGAATTACATCACAAATATAAATTAGAATCCTATGTTGAATTAGCTGTCTTGCATATCAGTCCTTTTGTCTCGTAATCTGAATTACTGTAGGCAGAACGACATAACTATATGCACGCGTGGTTGGAAAATCCAACGACCGACAGTGAGATTATGCGTCTGGCACTAGTATAACTAAAACGGACTGTTAATTCATCTCGACAAGGTTTAGTCAATTACTAACCTGTAACTTCATCTTTCTTCATCATAACAGTGGACTGACCCATGTCCATGAGAAAATACAATATAACCGTGTGGCCTTCCATGCCCGACACTATAAGAATATAAAGACACGTCTTCTCCGTTTGACGGTCATTTGAAAAAGGGTCCCGTCTCTTGGTCACCGTGCGTGACTACCAACGCTGAAACGTCACAGCGTTCACTAGGCTAATAATACTTTTTACATTACATTAAACGTTGTAACCCCTAAAATCGCATGCTGCTAACCTCTAGCAGACAATGCCAATTAATCTACCGTAACAGTAACTGTCCCAGCAATCGTTCCAATACACACTCAGCCAAGTTTATCCATCACGTTGTCTTATATTTCCGTTATCTTCCCCTACTGGAAGCCCCCGTTTCATATACTTAAACTTACAATCGGGTATGGCATGTATTTACTACGATTTTATAAAGTCTATCACTAGGTTAGACCTGTGATGTGAACGTCAAATAAAACTGCAAATATCTTAATATATACATACTTCTTCCAACTTTCCTTTTGGATTTCCATTCCTGCATATCCCTTCTGTGAAAATCTATAACTTTTATTACAATTTACTGATACATAGTCTCAGTTCAAAAGAAATTCTCTACCAAACTTGCGACACTATGCTTTCGCCATTGTGGATTTGGTCATACTTGCCTCTCTCCGATAACAAACGAATGCGCATGCGTGACTGCTACTATTCTAAGAATGCTTAGAAAAATTTCCTACTTCGTGTTAATTCTGGTAACACGGTGTTCGTTTTGTTTTCATACAGTTCAAGGCTCTTGCCGAAACCATCACAATTTATTATTTTTCTGTTCGTTCTATCAGTCCATCAACTAAGCGTGTTTTTGCACACTTTGCTACAGATAGGATGATATGACGGTAATTAAATTCAAAAGCACCAATGCTTAACGGCAATTTTACTTATTCAAATACTTGAAAAATAATGTTAGGTGTGAATATACGATTATTCATACGAGTACCTTGATTTTCTGTGGTTTTAATTTCTACTTTTGCATTGTTGTGAATTCTTGATCGAGACAATGCGACGTACAGCTGTCCGTGAGAGAAAACTGGCTCTATCAAGAAAATATTGTTAAACTCTAAGCGATTATGAAACCTGTTGAATTATAACTCAAACACTTCACTCCCCTACGACAGTATCTGCTATATGGGACCACCTTTATATTTTTATGTTAGTTCTGAGCCTGAACGGTTGACCCAATTTCTCGCAAGCGAGGTCTAGGCTTTTTCTGCAGCGGGAAATTCCTTATTTACTTAATTACTTACTTAGTCGTTCCTCTTCTGCCGTGAGGTGTAGAGATTTGGAAGAGAGAGCGCCATACTGTCCTACCGGCTGTCTTCTTCCTGGCCGGGTTCCATTCTAGTCCTCAGTCCTTCAGAGATTGTCTAATGTTGTCCTGCCAGCGTCCAGTAGGAGAGTGACTTCAACATATTATATCCCAACTTCGAGAAGTGAGTTAACCAGTTCCCTTTCTGGCTGCCTTTGCCTTTGCAGATGATTGTACTATCTACACTAGTGACAATGACTGCGTGGCACTTGAAATGACTCTTCAACGCGATGTAGACAATCTAACAAAATGGAGCAATATGAATCGTATGCCAGTAAACACAGCAAAAACGAAATCTATGTTGATTACCACCAGACAGAACCTCCTATAAGCTGCACCAAAAGATCGCTACAGCTACACGCGGAATCAATACAAATTGAGCATGTAACAGAACACAAAGTTCTAGGGATCACGATTGACCAGCACTTAAAGTGGAACTCCCATGTACGGAATTTAACCAAACACTTAGCTCAAAGACGTACCAGCTAGCCAAAATAAAACACTTCTTAGACGCAGACACTAGACTATTATTCTACACCTCACATATACAGACACATCTAGATTACTGCACTACACTATGGGATGGTTGCCCTGCTTCCACCTCGAAGAGACTGCACTCCCTGCAAAAGAGAGCAGTACGTCTGATCACCGATAATCGCACGACATCACACACAAGGACAGGAAAAGAACCCAAAATACTGTCGCTAGAAAAACGTCTTCTCTACAACAAAGCCAAGCTGACTCACACAATTCTATCTAACAATGCCCCGTCGTACCTACGATCATTGTTTCAAACCAGTAGAAGAGAGGGACAACAATTACATCAGTTACGTCTGCCCAAACCTAGGATCGACCTGTTCAAAAAGAGTCTAGCCTACTCTGGAGCCTACTCTTTAGAAATGTGAGTCGTGAGAATGTACCCGCATACCACTGAACTTTAGAAATGTGAATTTTTTTTTACTGCTCAAAGACTTTTCCTGCCACAGAAGTGCGTAAGAAAGTGTTATTATTATTATTTCATTTTCCACCAAGAATGTATGGACATAAGCGAGAATGTGTTTATGTAATTTTTGTATTGATGATTGATGACACATTCAAAAATATAGATTAATTGTAGATGGATTGACCGCATGAGTGAGTGTCGGTATACAGAATTTATTTATTTTTATTTATTGGTTTATTTATTTTATTTTATTATTTCTTTTTTCCCCCAATTACTAGCTTGTTTTTTCAAAAAAAAAAAAAACCTACTCTTTTTTTAAATTATGATTGCATACTGTAAATGAATGCTGTTATGGTAACTTTATAATGTTGCATGCCTTTAAATTAATGCTTAAAGCATCATGTGGGAATGAAAGGATATAGTATGCAAGATTAATGAGAGTGGAAGGGCAGAATGTTAGACGGGCCTGCGCGCCCAATTCTTTACCCTTCGAAAATAAAGTTCGTTCGTTCGTTCGTTCGTTCGTTCCTAACTCAAGAGCAGAATCATATACCCATTTACAGCTGTGCTTCAAGAACATGTTAATGCTATGTGCAGGCTTCCTGAAAATGTGTTTGGCTGCAGTGGTGACTCCATGCTCCATAAGAAGCGAAAAGGAAAATGGTAATGATGGTATTAGAGCGTCAGGCCACCTTGTTTCCAAGCCGGCACCTTTGTCGCGAGAAGCCAGCGTTCTAGCCACCCTGCCAATCTGACGCTCGTTACCAAAAGTTAAAGGGAAGAAAAAAGAAAAACGGTATATTTATCTCTTTAGAAAGTGTCTCAAACGTTTGAGAGAATAAATAAAAATGTAAGAATCTGTAATGAAATTTAGAATAGCTTAAGGAATAAAAAGTAGTGGCTAGCAGATACTGCCGTAGGAGATTGAAGTGTTAGAGACTTAACTGAACTAGGTCCAGATTTATGAAGTGGGGTGACAAATGCACATCCTCGCTGCCTTTGTCTTCCCTAACTCAAGAACAGGCACCCATTTACAGATGGGTAGACTGTAAAATGACACTACCAGGTTTTGATCCCGGAACCAGGTAACTGTGCCGCGAGAGGAAGGAGCTAACCGCTCAGCCTAAGGCAAAGCTTCTTAACCGTTTAGGGATTCTGTCCCCTTTACAGCATCTTTAGAATCCTGGCACTCCTTTACACCATCTATCCCTGTAACACTCTTAAGAAGCCCCGGACCCCTGTACAGCATCGTAAGAAGCCCCGCGCCATTTTACAGCATCTTTAGAAGCCCTGAACACCTTTACAGCATCTTAAAAAGCCCCGAACCCCTGTACAGCATCTTAAGAAGCCTGGAATTCATGTACAACATCTTTAGAAGCCCCGAACCCCTGTATAGCATCATTAGAAGCCCTGCACCCTTTTACAGCATCTTAAGAAGCCCCCGAACCACTTTACAACATCTTAAGAGGCCTCCACACATCTTTACAACATCTTAAGAAGCCCCGAACCCCATTAAAGCATCTTAAGAGGCCCCCGAACCTCTTTACAGCATCTTAAGAGGCCTCCGCAAATTTTTACATCATCTTAAGATGTCCCGGCACCCCGTTACAGCATCTTAAGAAACCCCACGCCCCTTTATAGCATCTTAAGAGGCCCCTGAACACCTGTACATCATTTTTAGAAGACCCGCACTACTTTGCAGCATCTTCAGAAGACCCGCACTCCTTTAAAACATTTTAAGAAGCCTCGCCCCCTATTATATTGAAGCTCGTAAAACATGCCTGCAATTCGATAAAGAGTTAAAAGTGTGTCTTAAGAAAATGTTATTTACAGAATGTGATTAAGATTCCGCAACTTATTTGCGTTGTTACTGTTCTAGTTTGTACAAATACATTGGAGTTCCCTGTGTTATATAGTGTTTATGATAAGTTTGTCTTCTATAATATCTGGTACGTCTCGCACCCGAGAAAGTGGTTCTCCAACCCCTATGGGACGCCGGCATCCCTTTTATGAAGCACTCTATTAAGAAGTGGGGACCAATATTCTTTCATTAATTCATTTCGTTTCAGCTAATGGTGGAGTATAGGCCGTCAAAAAATCCAGCAAATTACCTGTTTTTTTCAATCGTCTTCACTATCCTTGTCGTGGAATATTCTAATCCACATATATAAATTATTAGGTAAATATGAAGCCTAACAAATAAAATTAATAAAGAAATGAGCAATGGTAAAATAACAGTGCTGTCACAAAGAATGTACTCGAAATCCCCCTTGTTTTCTGCTTCGTCTGCAAATTGTAACGCTTTCACGTTGATAGTAAAAGCTTACTGTATTATGACCCGCTTTCTTCAATGAAACGTGTGCTGTATTTCTTGGAAAAACATTGAGAGGCACCCTGCGTAATGACCTAAATTAATCCTAACATTAATTATAGTACGTTACCAAAACGAACGAACAGATAAGGATAGCGAGAAGGGAGAGGCAGAAAGCCGAACACTAAACACGCGTCGCGCGATACACAAATGCTGCCATCACGCGTGTAAGGCCATGCACTAACTTTTTTTCAGACGGACAGTGATAAAATACATTAACCATCCCAGAGTTAGGTTTTAAAATCATAAAAAACGCTTATTAGGAAAGATAACAATAGATGGGTTTACGTTTGAAAACATAACAGTACCCAGACAGCACATCTTCGAAACAGGAGGTAGAAGAAAATACATATTTTGAACGCAGCCACGTAGCTCTTTTAAATCTGTATTATTGGGTTCCTTAGGGCTTGCTGACAAAGAATATGTAAAACGTTACGCAAATAGTCCAGGAATTAATAAATTATACCCAGAATAAAATATTGGGGGTGCCTGACAGCATAAAATCATTTCTGCTCATAAGATTTTTTTATAACGTGTTTGAAAAAAAATTTACGTTACAGAAATAGCCTACCATGTAAACTCCAAATTGATTGGAGCGCAACAAATGAAAGCCTAACCACGATTGGTCGGACTATAAATACTATCTTTCGTTGTCAGGGGAGACGGGGAAGGGTAACATTTTTTCAAACACTTGTCGAAACGTGGCTCATTGGCCAGTCTCGCTGATATACACACTTGGGAGCGTTAGTTCGAAACCACTTGTTTAAATAAGCTTGATAAAGCATCAGTGCGTTGAAGCCAGCTTATATTTTGCTAAATAAAAGCCTGGAACATAGGCAGATGGGAATTTGTGCCAGTTTGTGCCAGAATTCATTGCTAATCAACGTATCTGTGTTTATTTCCATGAAATTGTGGTAAGCTTGAACCATTCAGTATCTTTTAATGAAAATTGAATGTAAATTGTTAATTTATGCCTGTATATATATGTGTAGTTCAGTGGCAAACGTGAGGTAAAGCCTATAATGCTCCAGCCTGAACAGAGGGTGTCGGAGAGAAGTAAAACGGCATGGAATGGCCAAACAGTACACTGACACCTGGATGATTGACTAGAAAGAAATAATGCTGGAAGTGCAGAGGCGTAGTAACCATTAAGAAGGGTAATACTGGAATAAAGTATTTCAAATGAAGCTGACAGTTGGCCTAATGCTCTGAACTCAATGTTTGTGCTGTGTTGTGATCAGTGTAACAAGAGAGTTTAAGTTAGTTATGAAGTAGAAGGTACATCCTTCTTGATTTCAGGGACCGTGGTCTTGATGGTAGTGAGCAGCACCTGGTCAGAGCTTTGCTGAATCCTGAGTCGGACAGCATACTCCTTGGTCTTTTTAGCTATCAGTGAGGTGTCTCCTGAACCCAGAGGAGAATTCGAGCAGAGGAATCCTTTCCTGCCGCCATCACGCCAGATAAGCGAATTGGCCAGCTGAGCTCAACATTATGTCCCCTCATCTTGAAATGACTTTGTAAAAATAATATTAAGAGGGGAAATTAATTGTCTTAATATCAGGAACTGAGAACATCTCCAATACTAATTTCCTTAAGACAAACTATTGAAGTCATGATGACAACTACCAACAGAGCTTGAACAAAACAAAACCAGTATTACCTCATACTACTATTACACAACTGACACACATAGGATATTTTTAATAATATATGTCACTACCAGATTCATATTAATACATTCTGTACATAACTTGTAATTAACATTGATTGTGATTCCTGGTTCCTTTGTCTTTGAATCAGGACACACATATGCCTTTATGATAGAAATGAATACATATTGTTATTTGAAAAGTTACGAGTGTCTCCTGTAAGATATTCTCATAGAGTGTTATATGTATGTGAGTGTCACAGTGTTGTCAAGAGTAGTGGATTAAATTAAATTGTTTATCTGTCTGTTGTTGTGACTTACACTTCACCATACTCATACCCTAGACACATAACGTAGCATCACACTATTCCAGAATAATTCTGACTGAGATATAGAGATATGTGGTAGCAAGTAAGGTTATCTATAATACACTACTCTTAATAGATATAGATACCTTCACAGCTGATCTCAGTCAGTACACTAAGTCCCCTATAAATATTTATAACATCCCACTTCACCACATATATTGGGGTCTCGCTCTTGGGATTTTGAATCTTTCCCTATTATAAATATTGGGGGTAATTCACTTCAGGGAATATAAGAATTAAAAGGTATCCTTGGGTGGAATTAAATAAGGTTGAGCTCACGGTGCCTGTGTTGTCCATTAGAATTTGAATTGTTGGTTAGACATTGTAGAAATTTACCTGATAGACAATGGCGGACCTGGCCAAATTTCGATCTGCTGCCGTTCAGACTGCAAAAGAGTTAGGATTAGATGGGCAAGTTATGGTTGCCTATGTTACGACGGAATGTGACAAATTTATTGAACGCGAAGAAAGAAGATTAGAAAAAGAAGCCGAAAGAAGGTTAGAGGCTGAAAGGGAAATTAAGAAGTTACAGTTTGAGGCTGAGGCTGAGACTAAGAGGTTGCAGATTGAGGCTGACAAAGAGGCTAAGAAATTGGAAGCAGAAGAGAAGAAATTAGCTGCAGAAAGGGAAGCCGAGGAAAGAAGACAGGCTGCAGAAAGGGAAGAGAAGAGATTAGCTGCAGAGAGGGAAGCAGAAAAGGAGGAGAAGAGATTACAAAGGGAACATGAGTTACGACTAAGGGAGTTTGAGTTTCAAGGCCATGCTCCTGAAAATGGTGCCAGCCCCTTTGCCTCTGATGCTACGGTTACTCAAGGAGCCTCAACCTCAGCTATGAACTTTCATTTAGATCATTTTGTTGAGAAAGACGATGATATTGAGAGCTATATAAATAGGTATGAACTATTAGCTACCACATATGGGTTAGAGAGAGAAAGGTGGAGCTTAAAGTTATCTCAGGGACTTCGTGGGGCAGCTTATGAAGTTTTTGCAAAAATGAGCAGAGGTGATCAGGAAAATTATGACATGCTAAAGCAGGCTCTTTTGTTAAGGTATGAAAAGAATGCAGAATTTTATAGGAAAAAATTTAGGAATGCTAAACTACTGTCAGGTGAAACATATCACCAGTTCTCTGCACGAATAGAGACATACTTGGAGAAATGGACTTCTCTGGGGAAAACCCAAGATCTTAAGGAAATGGTCCTTATAGAGCAACTAAGAGAGTCCATGGCTCCAGACCTGAGAAAGTTTCTCATGGAACAAGGTGCAGAGGCTGGGTGAGTTGCTAAATGTTGCTGAAAGGTATCAAGCAGCTCAAGCAGAGGTAACAGGTAATAAAAAGAAACAAGTGGATAACTTTAGGGCACCACAGAACTTTAATAAATTTGATCCTAAGGATCAAAATAAAGGTAAACACCAGTTTGATAGGCCACGGTATGAAAATAAAAATAAATTCCCACAATTCGATGAAAGGAAATATGATGAAAGAAAATCTTTCAACCAAGGAAAAAGGTGGTGTAAAAATTGTAAGATGGACAATCATGACACTGACCGTTGCAGAAGGAAACCTGTGTATATGGCAACCCTTCAGGTCAGGTCGACCTCAAGACAGGAGGAGGATATTATGTTAGATACCACTCCAGAAGAGATGAGGAAGGCACAGGCTGGGGATAAAAACACTCAAGCCTTGTTTCAGAAAATTGTCAACTTGTCATACAACTCCAGGCAAGGGAGATTTTTACATGAAAAACAAGTTGATGTATAGGAAGGCCGGAACTAGATCCCATGGTCACGGACAGCTGGTTCTTCCAAAGAGATATAGGACAGAATTAATAAGGAGTCTACATGTGAAACCAGATGGGGACCATGAGAAAATAGGTACCATCATTCAAAAGGTGGCTCACAATTATTATTGGCCCAAAGCAAGATGGGACATTGAGAATTTTGTAGAAAGGTGTAGCATAGCACATGAGGGAACACCCACAAGTGGGAACATGGATCAGGACCTGGACACGCCCCGGGGCAAAATTAGGCCTGATAATAAAAGGAAAAATAAATTTGATAAAGTGGACCAAATGGAATGGGAAGCCCCTTTTCACGGACAAGCTTCACTTAACTGTTTTACAATGGCCACTATGCGGAGAGTGCAAAAAGATGTCTTACCCCAGGATAAGCCGAAAATCCCTCAATCGGACTTAAACAAACTGGAGGAAGAGGATGTAGAGAGGAAATCTCTCATCAAGAATTTTAAGTGGGGAGACAGCCCCAAAAGAAAAATTGGTAGCGGTCGTTTTGTGAATGAAAATTCTGGGAGGAAAAATCATCACTATAAAGCTTCGAGTGGAAGAGACCATACCGGTGCATGGACAAATAGGTCCACACAATTAAAGGTCCATATGTAGCTTTGTTAAGAACGTGGACTGATGAAAAGGCAGAGGAAAACATTACATCTTCATACCAGTATGTGAATGAGCTGACCACTCGGTTAAAAACTGGCTGGAAACTTGCCAATGAAAATTTGAAACAAGCCAGGAAGAAACATGCTGCCTATTATAACAGGAAGGCGAAAGACAGAAATTTGGCTGTGGGAGAGAAAGTACTGCTTCTTTTGCCCGAGAGTCAGAATAAGTTACAAATTGGATGGCAGGGTCCATATACAGTTTTAGAGAAGGTGTCTAGAACAAATTATAAGATAGATAAGAAGGGGAAAGAAAAAATCTATCATGTGAATCTCCTGAAGAAATATTTGGAAAGAGAACATCAGGAAGAGACACACTTGTTGACCTTGTCCATCGCCATGGAGATGAAAAAGGAACCACTTTCATCATTTGAATATCCATTACACCCCTGTGAGACAGCAGCACAGGTGAAAATCAGTACACATTTAACGAAAACTCAGAAAGAGAGAGTGCAACAGGTTCTAAATGATCATGCAGAGGTGTTAACAGACCGACCAGGGCATACAAACCTATTGGAATATGATATGAAACTAATAGACTCCACACCTGTCTGTATGAAACCCTATTCGATTCCGTTTGCTAAGGAGAAAGCTTTGAAGGAAGAGATAGACTATCTGTTGAAGGAAGGAATTATTTCGCACAGTGAGTCTTCGTATAGTTCCGGTGTTGTACTCTTAAGGAAGCCTTCTGGAGAACATAGACTCTGTATAGATTACAGGAGACTGAATGCTATTACAGAAGGACAGGTGGATCCATTGCCGGATACAAATCAGCTGTTTGCCAGACTAAATAAAGCTAAATATTTCTCAAAAGTGGATCTGAGTAAAGGATACTATCAGATTCCAGTAAAGCCTGAGGTTAGACCATACCTAGCTTTTAGTACCTCAGAAGGACACTATGAGTTTAATAGATTGCCATTTGGATTGAAGAATGCGCCTAGTGTCTTCTCTAGAATGATGAGAAAATTATTGGATCCTCTGAATAATCCCTGTATAACAAATTTTATGGATGATATCCTTATAGCAACAGAAACATTTGAGGAACACATTGACTCTCTGAACATGCTGTTTAATCGACTTAGGGAGGCAAATTTAACAGCCCGACCAACCAAATGTTGCGTTGGATGTAAAGAATTGGAATTTTTGGGACACACAGTTTATCAGGGAAACATGACCCCTGACCCAAAGAATTTAGAGAAACTACAGAAAGCCCCGAGACCACAAACCAAGAAGGACGTGAGATCCTTTGTCTCATTATGTGGTTTCTACCAGAAGTATATCAAAAACTTTAATTCCATATGTGCACCATTAACTGAATTGACACGTAAGGGACATCCAGATCGCATTACATGGACACCACAATGTGAAATGACGTACCAAGAGTTGAAGGAAAAGCTCACAAGTAAACCCATTTTGAAATTACCTGACTTAAGTCAAGAATTCATAGTAAGGACGGATGCAAGTAATATTGGGCTAGGAGCAACTCTACTACAGAAATCAGATGCATTGGATGGGGAATTAAGCCCAGTGGCATATGCTAGCAGAAAGTTGAATAAAGCTGAAATCAACTACTCAACTAGCGAAAAAGAATGTCTTGCAGTAATATGGGCAATAAAGAAATTCAATATTTATCTATATGGGAAGGCATTTAAGTTGCAAACTGACCACAAACCTTTATCGTTTCTAGCACAGGCTAAGCATGAGAACTCTAGGTTACTCCGATGGTCTTTGCTTCTGGCTCCATATAATTTTAGCATCGAGTATATATCTGGAAAAACCAATTTGGGAGCGGATTTTTTAAGCCGCCATCCGTGTGATGAGAATCACCGTAAACCCCAGAAATAATAATAAATTTCTCTATGTGTATATAGAATAAAGGACTGACATATAATGTCTGTTTTAAGAGGGGAGGTGTCGTGGAATATTCTAATCCACATATATAAATTATTAGGTAAATATGAAGCCTAACAAATAAAATTAATAAAGAAATGAGCAATGGTAAAATAACAGTGCTGTCACAAAGAATGTACTCGAAATCCCCCTTGTTTTCTGCTTCGTCTGCAAATTGTAACGCTTTCACGTTGATAGTAAAAGCTTACTGTATTATGACCCGCTTTCTTCAATGAAACGTGTGCTGTATTTCTTGGAAAAAACATTGAGAGGCACCCTGCGTAATGACCTAAATTAATCCTAACATTAATTATAGTACGTTACCAAAACGAACGAACAGATAAGGATAGCGAGAAGGGAGAGGCAGAAAGCCGAACACTAAACACGCGTCGCGCGATACACAAATGCTGCCATCACGCGTGTAAGGCCATGCACTAACTTTTTTTCAGACGGACAGTGATAAAATACATTAACCATCCCAGAGTTAGGTTTTAAAATCATAAAAAACGCTTATTAGGAAAGATAACAATAGATGGGTTTACGTTTGAAAACATAACAGTACCCAGACAGCACATCTTCGAAACAGGAGGTAGAAGAAAATACATATTTTGAACGCAGCCACGTAGCTCCTTTAAATTTGTATTTTTGGGTTCCTTAGGGCTTGCTGACAAAGAATATGTAAAACGTTACGCAAATAGTCCAGGAATTAATAAATTATACCCAGAATAAAATATTGGGGGTGCCTGACAGCATAAAATCATTTCTGCTCATAAGATTTTTTTTTATAACGTGTTTGAAAAAAAATTTACGTTACAGAAATAGCCTACCATGTAAACTCCAAATTGATTGGAGCGCAACAAATGAAAGCCTAACCACGATTGGTCGGACTATAAATACTATCTTTCGTTGTCAGGGGAGACGGGGAAGGGTAACATTTTTTCAAACACTTGTCGAAACGGGGCTCATTGGTCAGACTCGCTGATATACACACTTGGGAGCGTTAGTTCGAAACCACTTGTTTAAATAAGCTTGATAAAGCATCAGTGCGTTGAAGCCAGCTTATATTTTGCTAAATAAAAGCCTGGAAGATAAGCAGATGGGAATTTGTGCCAGTTTGTGCCAGAATTCATTGCTAATCAACGTATCTGTGTTTATTTCCATGAAATTGTGGTAAGCTTGAACCATTCAATATCTTTTAATGAAAATTGAATGTGAATTGTTGATTTATGCCTGTATATATATGTGTAGTTCAGTGGCAAACGTGAGGTAAAGCCTATAATGCTCCAGCCTGAACAGAGGGTGTCGGAGAGAAGTAAAACGGCATGGAATGGCCAAACAGTACACTGACACCTGGATGATTGACTAGAAAGAAATAATGCTGGAAGTGCAGAGGCGTAGTAACCATTAAGAAGGGTAATACTGGAATAAAGTATTTCAAATGAAGCTGACAGTTGGCCTAATGCTCTGAACTCAATGTTTGTGCTGTGTTGTGATCAGTGTAACAAGAGAGTTTAAGTTAGTTATGAAGTAGAAGGTACATCCTTCTTGATTTCAGGGACCGTGGTCTTGATGGTAGTGAGCAGCACCTGGTCAGAGCTTTGCTGAATCCTGAGTCGGACAGCATACTCCTTGGTCTTTTTAGCTATCAGTGAGGTGTCTCCTGAACCCAGAGGAGAATTCGAGCAGAGGAATCCTTTCCTGCCGCCATCACGCCAGATAAGCGAATTGGCCAGCTGAGCTCAACATTATGTCCCCTCATCTTGAAATGACTTTGTAAAAAATAATATTAAGAGGGGAAATTAATTGTCTTAATATCAGGAACTGAGAACATCTCCAATACTAATTTCCTTAAGACAAACTATTGAAGTCATGATGACAACTACCAACAGAGCTTGAACAAAACAAAACAGCAACCAATAGAAATGGATTCAGTGGACTTACATTATAATGTCAATAATGTGACGGAAAGGATTGTACTAACCAGTTTCAGTTCAGTGATTGGAGAAGGGAGGGAAATGGAAAAAAATGATGGACAGACAAATTCAAATAAAAACAGAAACAGCCATGGCATACGAGAATAAGAAAATCTCAAGTATTGTCTTATAGAGGAATATTAACATTAAAGAGAATTAAAATAAACTAAAAATCAAAAGCAAAACACAGAATGGAGAACAGAGACAGTAAGTTATCACAGGAGGAGATGAGGAGTAACAGTGTAAATTATTTAGCCAGTCCTTATGTATGGTTGTGAAACATGGTTAATAAGAAGCATGGATATCAGAAATGGGAAAGCGATGAAATTACAAAATCACCAATGTGGAACTGATGGATCGAACCAGAAACATACCGGTGGAACAAAACATGAGAATAAGACGCTGACGTCACACATTGTACACACCAGATGATTACGTTACAAGGCAATGCTTGTTCTGAAATCATCATGATAAGGGGGAATAGAGGGACACAAGAAAATACACACACTAACAAAAGATTTAGATATAACCAATAAGGGAATACAGAAAACATCCACAGTCTTTGAACGGAGAGTGCATGCCAGTAATGCTTGACGGGTACTGTTGACACCATGTGCCCTACAGTGACTTAACATGTAATGAAAAGTTGTGAATTATTTGAAATTAGAAGAGAAATGAAATGAATTAAAATAGAAGAAATGATTAAACAACATGAAGAGTACTTAATTATTTACTTAATCGTTCTTCTTCTACCCGCAGGTAGAAAAATTACATCTTAATTCACATGAAGAGTAGACACGACAAAATTTAGAGTCAATAAGGTTGTCACAGTGACTGTTAATTTATATCAACAAACAGGGAGAGATAACCCGCTGTTAGTCGTTGCGGTTTTGCTCCTTAGATGAGCAAGGAGCGCATAACATTATGCATCGCCTAACTGGGGAACTTTCTCACGGGGTCTGTGGTCTCTGATGTAGTCTCTAGAGAAACCTGTTGTCTTACTCTTTATTACGCATTACGCCGATACAGCTGTAGAATCAGGCCATCCAGGTGTCCCGGGTAGCCTTGTTTGTAAACTGTAAGACTAGAGAATTTTAATAAGTCAAACACACTCGTAAATATTTCCTGGCCCGTAGATGACCATATGAGACTAAGGCAGAGTTAGCAAAGCAGAACTAGAATGTGTTTGCCTAAGTTCTTGTCATTTTTCGGGGTGAGTAGACATATCTTATATATGATATATTCATGTTAGCTTTTACATATATCTCCCTAGGGAGCCGCGCTAGCGTAGTGGTTACAACACCGCTCTGGCGACCGGGTGATTCAGGATCAAACCCGGGCGACGGCATTTGAGGATTTTTCGTCGACCGGGAATTGGACTGGATTAACTCGAGACCTGACGAGGACATTTGAAGGAGTGTCGTCGACCAGGGATTGGCGGCTCCTGAGCCGACCCAGCTGCAATGGGTACCTCCGAAATCGGAGAGTATTTGCCTGAATGGCGAGGGACACCTGTCTCTGTACAAGAAAAAAGGGATACTCACGTAAAATCAATGTCAGGTTAGACATTAGTAATAACCTGAGATTTCGCCTCGAGTATTAGCGGGCGTACAAAAAAAAAAAAAAAAAATATATATATATATCTGATAGGAAAGTGACGTGAATTCATTTCTGAGGACTTCTCCTAGTAATTTAATTCAGTGATAATGTAGACTCAGTCCATACAATGCTTACCATGGGTTAAGAGTCGGCAGAATTAACTGTCATTACTGTAAGAAAATGTCAGAGGTGTGGATTATTCACTTAAAACTGAATAGTGAGATACAGGTACTATAACTCTGAATTATAGGAGATAGTCACTTATTCCTTTTGATAGATATTTCTAGTGGCAAGGGAGAATCATTATATGCTTACTTGTGTAGCTAGACTCTAGTCATAACTTTCACAGAAAGCAGACACCCGCCATAGATATAATTCTATCTTATGTACAGTCACAACTGTATTATTATAGCAAGAACATTGCATTTTCTGTGTACTCATTTTGTGGAATGTTAATATATTTTCCCAAGTCGACATATGAGTTATTTGTGTAATGTCACATGCTGTAATCTGTTTATGTAATTCATTTAATGTTGTAAGATAATAAGCATATCCATTCAACTGTAACTATAATGTTAGGTTTCCTGTATGTTTAGTTGGAAGAAGAGGAGTAGTTTTTGCTGTCAGAACATTTACTGACAGGCACATGGGTGTACAAAATATATTAAGCCTATGCGGGCACATGCTGATAATTGATAGAGTGGAAGAAACAGGAGACTTATATGGTTAAAGACAGCCCTAAAACTATCATAGCAATAATTACAATAAATTTAAATCCCATAGCGGAGCATAACTAGGTTATATAACATTAGTGTGATTTTATTGTTTGCTTAATGTAAAGGGTGTCTCTTTTGGGTCTCAGTTTCAGGGATACCGACTTGCTAGAGCAGACTCCAGTCAGGCGAAGAACGTCATATACTCTTCGATCTAGAGGGTTTCTGAATACAGCTAGCGTCACGAGTTGTCAACCCCATTCCTGAACCAAAACCCTTTGTCAACGCCAAGTTAAGCTCACGCAGTGTAACGAGCCAACGCTAAATCTGAAATCATCGGTTGCAGTAGTAGTCTCCTACTCGCCTATTGATCGCCAGTCAGAGCATGGCGGCTTCCAGCATATCAATCAGCCCAGCGTCTATAGCAGAATTTATATCACCAAGCTTTGTGTGCCTAAACGGGGCACTCAGTCAAACCACAGTCAAACCAGCCCAAACTGGATTTAATGCCAAGCAAATTCTAGCGCCGGATAATAGCGCATGGGACCATTTTGTCCTCAAGTAACTTCGTCTGGTGTATTTCTGGGTTATGTAGAACCTCGCACTTATGAGCGGCCAGCCAGCAATAGACAGAGTTCCAGCCCCCCTCACGCAATTAGGGGTCACCAATGACTGCACCGACAAGGAAAGTTTTGTATTTCACTTCATTCACCTTGAAAGATATTTACATGTAAGACACTTTTCTGGAGCTAGCATCTGGTCACACGAAAGCGGACAGGGTGTCGCTTAGTTTGTTTATTTTGTCAGCAGGAGATAGACAGAGTTCCAGCCCCCCTCACGCAATTAGGGGTCACCAACGTTTAGCACCTACAAGGAAAGTTTTGTATTTCACTTCATTCACCTTGAAGGATATTTACATGTAAGACACTTTTCTGGAGCTTGCACCTTTGGTCCCACGAATGCGGACAGGCTGTCGCTCAGTTTGTTTATTTGGTCAGCAGGAGAGATAGACAGAGTTCCAGTCCCCCTCGCGCAATTAGGGGCACCAACGTTTAGCGCCTACATTGGATTTACATGTTAATTCCATCACCCATGGAGTATATATTTACGTAAAGACACTTCTTGGAGCTAGAGCCTTTGGTCCTACGAAAGAGGACGGACTGACACTCAGTTTATTCATTTGGTAAACCGGAGGTAAATAGAGTCTTCCAGCCCACCTCGCGCAATTAGAGGTCACCAATGATAGCACCGACAAGGAAAGTTTTGTAGGTTTATTTCATCCCCTTAAAGGATATCTACATGTAAGACACTTTTCTGGAGCGAGCTTTTGGTCCCACGAAAGCGGACAGGCTGACACTCAGTTTATTTCATTTCTCTGTGTTCTACAGGTTTTATGATCGGTGGTCTGTGTGTTCGTTGTTGGTGTATTTTGCATATTATGATTATTGATGAATTTTATGTTGTTTATTAATGCGCTGTTCACGACCCTTCCATCCATAATTAACCTTGTTTTAACGCTCTTTACTATAGTCTCTATTTATTATCCAGAGAAAAGAGGAAGAGCAGGAGGTGCTTAGACTATAAAAGTGAGTTGAGGCTTGGAGAGAGAGATAAATTTAATAAATCTTTTTCCAGGTTGTCTCAAGTCCATCTCCTATTTTACACCTTATCTACGTGTAATCTATAACTCTGTCAGTCAACTATCCCTTGTCGATTTCATTACTATTGTCCAACTCGACAAACTACTCTTACACTTTAACTCAACCACGACAAAGGTAATAGGTATGCAAGCCGCTTCACTTAGCCATACATCTTCTACCCTGTTGTATAGAGATTTGCTAGAGAGAGCGCCTTACCATCCATTTCGGCTGTCTTCCTGGCATAGTTCCAATCTAGTACTCGGACCTTCAGAAATTATCTAGTGTTGTCTTCCTGGCATAGTTCCAATCTAGTACTCGGACCTTCAGATATTGTCTAGTGTGGTCTTCCTGGCATGGTTCCAATCTAGAACTCGGACCTTCAGATATTGTCTAGTGTGGTCTTCCTGGCATGGTTCCAATCTAGTACTCGGACCTTCAGATATTGTCTAGTGTGGTCTTCCTGACATGGTTCCAATCTAGTACTCGGACCTTCAGCAATTGTCTTGTGTTGTCTTCCTGGCAAAGTTCCAATCTAGTACTCGGACCTTCAGCAATTGTCTTGTGTTGTCTTCCTGGCAAAGTTCCAATCTAGTACTCGGACCTTCAGCAATTGTCTTGTGTTGTCTTCCTGGCAAAGTTCCAATCTAGTACTCGGACCTTCAGCAAGTGTCTAGTATGGTCTTCCCAGCGAACTCTGGTCATCCTGGAGGCCTGGAATCCTGGTTCGTGGTTTCCCATATAGTTCGTGGTAGCCGGTATTCTCCCATTCTGAAGGCAAGACCAAACCATCGTAATTGGGATTTGTCCGCTTAGGACACGTCAGAAACGCCGAACGCCTGGCTTGTATTGTTGAACCTCTATGCCCCACGTGGAACTAATCTGTAATGAAAACTTGTGAATTTTATGACATCAGAAGTTAAATAAACTGAAAAAAAACAAGAAGTAATAAAAGACACACACACATACAAAAACCACGATGAGTAGAAACGATAAAATGTAGAGTTGATGAGGTAATATGTATGCAAACTGCTTCACTTAGTCCTACCTATTCTATCCGGTGACGTAGAAGTTTGCAAGATAGAGCGGCATACTATTCTATCGGCTGTCTTCCTGGGTTGGTAACAATCTAGTCCTCAGTCCTTCAGAGATAGTCTTATGTTGTCCTCCCAGCGAACTCTAGGTCGTCCTGGAGGCCTGTTTCCCATAAATGCCATAGTAGCCGATCTTCTCCAATTCTGTAGACATGGCCAAACCATCATAATTGGGATGGTTCCACTTAGGGCATGTCAGAAACGCCTGGCTTGTATTGTTGAACACCTATGCCCCACAGGGAACTAAAGAACTGTGAATGAAGAAAAATGAACTGAAAAAAAAACAAGATGTAATAACACGAAAAAAAAAACATGAGTAGAAAAGATACAATCTAGAGTTAATGAGGTAATATATATGCACACCACGACAGAAACACGAAAAAAAAAAAACCAACTAATAAGCAGAATGGAAAGAGGCAAGTAGAGAAAGTTGAATAAATAGCCTCTGTATCAGACACTCAGGTGAAACAAATGGCCATATCAGTTTCTGGTGGCGAAATCAAAGCGACAGAGTCACAACTTTTAACAAGACAACGAGATAGCTCGCTTCTGGCTCGTCGGTTCTTCTCAACGATAAAAACCATGACGTATGTAGATGGCTGTTCTCATTATCTCAGGCTGCGAAACAATATATCAAAATGTAAGATCTAAGCTAACAGCGGTGGGTATAGTTAAATAAGTAAAGAACAAAGACAAGTGTTAAGGCACCACTCTTATTCATGTTACCCTATTTACTATTACAAACATAAAATAAACCACAAAATAAACTGTCCATACATTCTATTACACAGAATAAAAACAGATGACCAGCGTTCATTAATTACCGTAGTAATTCTTCTTTCATTAAAAGAAATGTAAAAGGTGTCAATTACTGGTTAATGACAACTGGCAATACACTTTTATTCTATATAATGTCATATTGAAAAAAGGTAAAGGATCCCGTTACACGTCCATTGAGGCATATTGGGAATATGGTGTTAGGCCCATATTTTCTTGACCATCGGCACATTAGAGGTGATGTGGTCAACATCACGCCAGCCGCCTTAACCTTCCTAGAGTTGCTCTGATACCCAATTCATGAGGCTGGGTCGACCCTGGAGCCGTTTGCGGTCTAAAAAAATCCCACCCCAACTGGGGATTGAACCACGGACCACCGAGCTACAAAGCCAGTGCGCAAACCACTGCGCTACCGCGGCTCCAATGTCCTATGGGAGTGACAAAAACAACCACAACCAATAAGTTGCAGACTTTCGTAAACGGGTGCTTGAGTTGAAATGGTACGACAAGGTCACCAATATGGAACTGATGACAAGAACCAGACAAGTGCCAGTGGAACAAGAGATGACAAGAACCAGACAAGTGCCAGTGGAACACGAGATGACAAGAACCAGACAAGTGCCAGTGGAACAAGAGATGACAAGAACCAGACAAGTGCCAGTGGAAACAAGAGATGACAAGAACCAGACAAGTGTCAGTGGAACAGGAGATGACAAGAACCAGACAAGTGTCAGTAGAACAAGAGATGACAAGAATCAGACAAGTGCCAGTGGAAACAAAAGATGACAAGAACCAGACAAGTGCCAGTGGAACAAGAGATGACAAGAACCAGACAAGTGCCAGTGGAAACAAAAGATGACAAGAACCAGACAAGTGCCAGTGGAACAAGAGATGACAAGAACCAGACAAGTGTCAGTAGAACAAGAGATGACTAGAGCCAGACAAGTGCCAGTGGAAACAAGAGATGACAAGAACCAGACAAGTGCCAGTGGAACAAGAGATGACAAGAACAAGACAAGTGCCAGGGAAACAAGAGATGACAAGAACCAGACAAGTGCCAGTGGAACAAGAGATGACAAGAACTAGACAAGTGCCAGTGGAAACAAGAGATGACAAGAACCAGACAAGTGCCAGTGGAACAAGAGATAACAAGAACCAGACAAGTGTCAGTAGAACAAGAGATGACAAGAACCAGACAAGTGCCAGTGGAACAAGAGATGAGAAAAATACTCTGGCGATGAATAGAAAATATTTTCAGGAAACCTGTTTGTACCATTATCAGGCAGTCCTTGTTCTGGAATTCTCATGGTAAACGAAGCAGAGATAGACACAGAGAAGAGAACTGGAGGCAGAAATTAAAATGATGAGGAAGACATGCACTTGACGTATGGATGCGAGTCATGGGCAATGACTACAACCCACAAAAGCCAGATTCAAACCTCAGAAATGAGGTATCTGAGGAAGGTAGTTGAAGTAACAAAAAGAGACATGTCAAGACCTGAAAACTCAACCCCTGCAGACCCACGTAGAACAGTCCCAACTGAGATGGTTTGGCCATGTCTGCAGAATGGGAGATGATCGGCTACCACGGCAAGCATGGGAAACTAAGAGCCAAGGATCTAGACCTCCAGTACGACACAAAATCCACTGGGAGGACAACATTAGACAATCTTTGTAGGACCGAGTACTAGAATGGAACCAAGCCAGGAGGAAGATAGCCGATAGAATAGTATGGTGCTCCCTGTTACAAACCCCTACACCTCACGGTAGAAGAGGAACGACTAAGTAAGTAAGGAAGACATGGAAAGACCTTCAGATGATGGTACGCGACTTGGCATACGTTTGTTGAAGGTCTGTTGCCACATGAAGAGCTGATAGGTAAAGAAGAGAAAGAAGGAAGCTGCGAAAATATCTAGCGCAAAATGCAATAAATGAATAAGTTGTTGTACTCTCTACTTTAAATTGGGTTTCGTTTGACGTTGTTTGATTTTAAGGACTATCTTTATTGCAGACGGACAAATCCATCAATGCTCCGATCTACTCCCTTAGATCACACAAGGGGGATCTCAGCACAGTGCACGAATCCCAATGTGTGTATACAAAAATCACACAGTCTATAAATAATTTTTGTGGTGGATAGTTTTCTAATTTGTTAATTTTGGTAGATCAGCGGCCTTACAGCCTACTCTTTACACTTTTCCAACTGCTGTGGGATTTTTAACCTGCGCAACTTGCACACGGGATCTCCTATTTTTCCGCCGTTATCCGATAAGGCTATGCATTTGATCTCATCACCCAAGAGACCAGGGAGGAGTAGACATTATTAGGTTTACTGGTTCTGACAAAAATTTCCATAAATTATTTTTCCTCTGCTGGGAACCGAACCAAGTACTTTTAGAATTCTAGGTGGACGCCATACCTCTTAGCCTCTCCGACTCCCTACTTTAAATTGGGAAGAAGAAAACGTGCCTTGACTGTGCATTCTTCTGTTTGGATTAATGATCACTGACAGATAAAATCATCTGTGGCGATCATGCCTAATGGAGTCTTGTAGGGCAACAACAAACCCTCTACGCTTCGCTCGGTCCATGAATAGACTTCTTACTATCCGAAACTTGTTGTTGACGATTATCATCTCAGCCTCCAGAGTTCACCGCCAATTTGTTTTTTGGTCGGCCTCTCTTCAGATGTCCATCTGGAGTCCGTTGAATTCGTTGATGGTATTGGGGGGGGGGGGGGGGGGGGGGGGGGGGGGGGGGGGGGGGGGGGGGGGGGGGGCTGGGGTCTTTTCTGATGACATGGATAATCCAATCCGTGCGCTTATTTTGATGTCAAACATGTTTTTTGTTTTTTCTTACTGTGTGGGTCCTTAGAAGGGCGTCCGATTGGGAAAGTTGTTAGTTTTCTCGCGTTAAAGGTACCGGGTTCTGAAACCGATACCTGGTGAGGAACGTTACAGTTTACCCAGCTGTGAATGGGCCCCTTGCTCTGCTCTAGAGTTAGGGAAAGTAAATTAGGTGAGGATCGGAGCTGACCACCCCAACTCATAGAGCTCGAGCTAAAATATTGCAATCTCTAACACTTACTCCTCTACGCAGTATCCACTATGGGACTACCACTATTTATCACCTAGTTGTTGTGGCAACATGAATGTTGCCGATTTAACATTCCCCCGTTCTTTGCTAAAATGCGTTCACCCTCGCAAAACTTTCTCGTGCGTGTTTATTTTGATCACTTAACAAAACCTTTCAAGCGACGTAATTTAAAGTCATCTCCCTTTGCTGATTAAGCTCAAAACCCATGCAATCTTCTTTAATCTTATTACTAAAACATTACTATGCAAATCAGTTACACCATAATAGGGAACTCACATGAAATACTAAACCCAAAACACCAAGCTACATCTCCCAAAAGGGAATTTACGAAGTTACCTCCCTTTCCTCAAAACACTCTTCCGCTCATTTTACTTCCCCTTAACAAAGACATATAGTCTATTAACAACTCTATTTAACTTTCTTAAACCATTATTCTGTACTCTCTTTCATTCTTAAAGACCCAAGCTACCGGTCACAAAGTGCTCAGTAGTTAAATTTGAACCCTTTTATATATATGAAGTTCTGCTCACTCAAAAGCGTATCTTCTGAATCAAGATTACATACTAACAAGTTGATGAGTCAATAATTATATCAAGACATAAGAGTATTCGCCTTCTCCTTTTCTTGTCCTTATCTCGAACCGGTCTCTTTCTATCTTAATGAGCCACTTTCTGGAGACCTTCATGACAACATTCCATAGGCCATCCTCAAAGACTACTGTTGTAGTTGCACACAATGAGTCAGAGAAGTAGAAACATACCAAAGACTACTGTTGTAGTTGCACACAATGAGTCAGAGAAGTAGAAACATACCAAAGACTACTGTTGTAGTTGCACACAATGAGTTAGAGAAGTAGAAACATACCAAAGACTACTGTTGTAGTTGCACACAATGAGTCAGAGAAGTAGAAACATACCAAAGACTACTGTTGTAGTTGCACACAATGAGTCAGAGAAGTAGAAACATACCAAAGACTACTGTTGTAGTTGCACACAATGAGTCAGAGAAGTAGAAACATACCAAAGACTACTGTTGTAGATGCACACAATGAGTCAGAGAAGTAGAAACATACCAAAGACTACTGTTGTAGTTGCACACAATGAGTTAGAGAAGTAGAAACATACCAAAGACTACTGTTGTAGTTGCACACAATGAGTTAGAGAAGTAGAAACATACCAAAGACTACTGTTGTAGTTGCACACAATAAGTCAGAGAAGTAGACACATACCAAAGACTACTGTTGTAGTTGCACACAATGAGTCAGAGAAGTAGACACATACCAAAGACTACTGTTGTAGTTGCACACAATGAGTCAGAGAAGTAGACACATACCAAAGAACACATGCAGAAAAAAAAAACAACTCAAGACCGACATAAAAGGAGATCATGAAGACATGGACCAGACCTTGAGCTGATTGCACGGGACAAGAAGACTTGTCATAAGTTTGTTGAACGCCTATGCTCCTTTGGGAGCGTAAGGGGGGGGATGAATGAACGTTATGTGGGAAAACAACGAACTTACAGCTGATTTAAAACATCGGACAACCACAGAAAATGCGGCTTGACACTTGCTAATGATACCACCGTCCCACGTTCCTAGTCAGAAAATTAAGTCAATTTACTATAAACCGCTATATAACTTTGATTCTAGAAAATGACCCAGCAGCGCCGGTGGTCATTAAGCCTATCCTTCCATGATTAGGATCGTGGGAAGCTTTCAGGTCTAAAGAGTGTTTTGATGCGACGCTGTCCGGTTAAGGGCTGTCCGTGATGTCTGCTTGATAAGGTTCTGTACTTGATGTCTGTTTGATAATGTAGGGCTGTTTTCGCGACTACGAGGTCTTTTAAATTTGAACGTGAGCCCTTATATAACCGATGGACCTTAAGGTTAGGTTTAAAGAGGCGGGCCTCGACAAAACGAGGTAAAACGTCTGTTTAAAATACTCGTAATAATGATACGGACGGATAGAAATACTATTCTGAAGCCAGCTGAGAGGGAAAAAAAACGTGTTATCCTTTAATAAATCCATACACAAATAAAGAAAGACAGACAGGCAGACAGACAAACATACATAGAGAGACAGATAGACAGATAAGCAGGCAGACATACACACAGAAAGAAAGAAGGAAAGAAAGACAGAAAGAAAGAAAGAAAGAAGGAAATTCGAGTGGGATGTTATGTGCATGGAACAAGGGATGATCATGTCCCTCCGCAGATCTTGATTTTTATTGCTGCCCATCAGATCCCCCACCCCCCCTCCCCCCCCCCCCCCCGCCCCCCCCCCCCCCCCCCCCCCTCCCCCCCAAAAAAAAAAAAAAAAAAAAAAAAACACAGACTTTCGTAAGAGGATGCTTGCGTGTCTGCAGAATGGGAGAAGATTGGCTGCCACGGCAGGTATCGGAGGCTAACAGCCAGGGACCCAGATCTCCAGGACGACCCAGTCCGCAGGTAGAACAACATTAGACAATCTCTGAAGGACCAAGGACTAGAATGGAAGCAGGCCAGGAGGAAGACAGCCAATATGACGCTCTCTCTCTTCCAAACCTCTACCCCTTATGGTAGAAGAGGAACGACTAAGTAAGTAAGTAAGAATAGTGGTAGCCTCCTTCAGTCATAACTGACTACGTGAATGTGCCTCTGGGATGATAGCCCTCATGTGATTGTTTTTTTCTACCTGGTGTACCTTCTGCTTGTTGTGAGAGCTTTTTTTCTCCCAATCCCAGGTGGCGCTGTAGGGAGCATTGCAACTAAGTGTAATCAGCAGCTTCATCTTCCCAGGTAGCTGGATTCTTGTCACGTGCCTTCATGTCTCTCGTGCACATATCGTTGAACCTCAGCTGCGGTTGCCCGACTGTTCTTTTGTCGTCTGCCAGTTATGTAAAATAGAGGTACAGAGAGCTCTCTGTTTACGCGTGTTTCATTTGTGCGAATTCGAACTTACGCGTATCCATTTTTAAGATTGTTTTTATTTATTTACGCGCCAAACTCGAAGTTACGCCCCCGATATTTAGACATTTTTACATTATTTTATCTGCGCCCATACGGGAGTGCGCGAGCAAGATGGTGCCAGTTTGAATGTTTCTTTGATAAATTTTTGGAAGGCATTCTCTGGTAACGTTACACTTTCGCTAATCAAGACTGTATTGAATGACGTTCCGCGGTGCTGATGTACGATTTGTAGGAAAAAAACCGTGCCTCAATTCTGTCATGCCTTTGAAAATGAGGTGTGGAACTTCTTAATGTGCTATAAAGGGTGCGGGACGTCTTAATGTGATGTAAAGGGATGCGGGACGTCTTAATGTGATGTAAAGGGATGCGGGACATCTGAACTATAAAGGAACACTGGTGTATGATAAATAAAGAAAGAAAGAATGAAATAAAAGAAGCAATCAAGCAAAGAGGAAAAAAAAAGTGTAGTTTATAAATTTGATGCAAGTAAAATACTTTTTTAGTCAAGAAATTTATCTGTTACAGCCAGTGAAAAGTCAGCAATGAAGATACACGTGATTTGGCATACGGTAAACTTGTTTATATATATATATATATATATATATATATATATATATATCTATATATATATATATATATATATATAAACCCTCTGTGGATTGGTTGGAGCTGAGAAGGCACAGGCGTCTGGCTTCTGACCGGGTGGGAAGGAAACTCCACAGGCACCCCAGCTTCACAATGCCATGAAAATGAAATAGCTACATGTTATTGGGCAGAAGTGCTAAAGCCCTCTCGCCGCTGGATCGAAAACAACAACAACAAATCTATATATATATATATATATATATATACGAGGGACGGTCAAAAAGTAATGCCTCCTATTTTTTATGTATGTAAATACTGCATCGGTGTGCAATTTGTAAATTTAGCAGGATTCCTCAAACACTCTTCTGCACTGTATAGCATTACCAACCTGTTTCAGTAACAGGTGGCACCACTGTAACAGTTTAAAAATGGCTGCCAAAGACGTTCAGTTAAAACAACTTTATGTCATAGAATTCCTCAATGCTGAAGGCGAGACCATAATTCGCATCCACGAACGTTTGAAGAATGTTTATGGAGATTCAACAGTGGATGTTAGCACTGTCCGACGTTGGGTACATCGTTGTGACGAAGCTGAAGTAGGTCAATCCTCAATGGCTGACGCAAAGCGGACTGGCCGTCCGTCTACCGCAGTGACTCCACACAACATTTATCGAGTTGATGGCATCATTCGTGGTGACCGCCGAGCAACACTGGATGAACTTTCTTCCATGTTGTCCATTAGTAAAGGCAGTGTCCAGAACATCATTAAAGACCTGGGTTATTCAAAAGTTTGTGCACGGTGGGTAACCAGAATGTTGACAGACAGACATAAAGAAACAAGGAAAACCATAGCCATCAACCTCCTGCACCGTTACGAAACTGAAGGAGAAGAGTTTTTATCGAATATTGTGACAGGTGATGAGACTTGGGTTCATTTTTTTGAACCAGAATCCAAGAGGCAGTTAATGGAATGGCATCACACAACATCGTCGACAAGAAAGAAGTTCAAAAGTTCACCATCTGTAGGGAAAGATATGGCCTCCGTGTTTTGGGATGAGAAGAGTGTGATTCTTCTCGACTTCTTGGAACAGGGAAACACGGTGAATGCAGACCGTTACATTGAAACTTTGAAGAAGCTTAGAGGTCGTCTTCGGCGACTTTACCCATTAAAAGATCAGAGAACTGCACTACTGTTGCACGATAATGTCACGCCACACACCGCTAAACGCACCATTGATGCGATTGCAGAATTTGGCTGGACATTATTACCACATCCCCCTTACAGTCCCGATCTTGCACCTTCTGACTTCCATCTGTTTGGACCACTGAAAGAAGATCTTCGCGGACATCACTTTGAGGACACCGAGACCCTTAAACGCGCCGTAAGAGAGAATTTCAGAAGCGATAGGAATGTGGCATACGTTCTAAACCCGTCAAACTGGCAACTTAAAATATTAAATTGGTTTCAGCGAAAACTAAACAAAAAGACAGTCTGGGGGAAAAAAGTTCGTGTTATCTGGATCATGGGAAAGTAATGCCAAAAATGTGTGGGCTTGATTAAACTTGACATATAAGATTTAATTTTATCCAGTAGACGGGGTCGCAACCTTGTTACTTTTTTTTTCCTCATCAAATCAGATACTATTTTTCGAATATTTTTAATAATATACTCAAGGTCATACAGGGTGGTGTAAAAGTAGGTGGTATACACTTTAATAACATATATTTGTTAAATTATCATTTCTTATTTTGTTTTTATGATGTAGATATATACTTTACTAACATATAGTTCATATAATTATTGGACATTAACATTGAGAAAACGAATACTATTATATTTAGCTAAACAGACGAAAAGCCAACATAAAAGATAAGAATAAATGTGAAAATTCTGGAACAAGTTAAGAGTTTCTTATATCTTGGTCATACAATAACAGAAGATGGCAGATGTGAAACAGGAAGGCGTAGATTGCATTTGTTGAAATCCCGTGCTCTACGGGGACCGTAAATGTACTTTATGAAAGGATGAAGGGCCATGGAAGCGGGATCTAGATACAGGGTAATATAATTTTTAGTGATCGCCTGGGAAAAACAATTAACTCAGTCAGTGGCGTACTAAGTGGGGTGCGAGGGGGAGGTCCGCCCCGGGTGACAGCCAGGAAGGGGGTGCCGCCGGACACTATTGTCAAAATACTTAATGTTAAAATGTGCTTGCAAGTGTATTTCTTTATGAGGTTGGGGGTTGTCGTACCGAAGGTTTGGAAGTTATTTATGGTCCCGTCTGAGTAGAGTGGATTTTGATAAGTACGTGAGGAAAAGGTGTGAGAAACACATTTCACGGGTGAATAGTTTAAGGAGAAGATCTGTCTCTGGAATGTGTAAGTTGCTCTAGTCCAGCCTATCTATACGACTATAATTTAGTACAAGACAATCTTTCCCTCCTCATATAAGTAAATATAAGTTTAACTACACACACACACACACACACACACACACACACACACACACACACACACACACACACACACACACACACACACACACACACACACACACACACACACACACACACACACACACACACACACACACACACACACAGATATGTGACTACAAGACACACAAACGTGAAAAACTACGGTTAATTTGGTATGGGTCTGACCAACACACAAAGCTAATTTTCCTTTATTGTTTATTATCATTAAACTTGACAACACCAAATATTTAAAGAAAGATCAAATAAAATCAGATTTACATACATAGGAAATAACTGAATAAATTTGCCCTTCCACTCTTGAGAAAAGAACCCAAAAAGTTAATAAACCAAAGGTCAAAGGTTAGCACTATATTACAGAATAGACAGTAAAGAAACAAGTTCCTACTAAATGCTACCCAGTAAAGTAAACAATTTTAAGTAAAATCCAGGTTAGTATGATCCTGTAACAAAGAAAATATTCGCTCTCTCTCTCTCTCTGACATACAGTGACCACTCAATCACGCTTACCTAATCTTGGTGATATCCCTTGGAATTACAATGGTTCCTGAATATACAAAAATGTCAGGGGTGTTTCCCAAATTGGCCCCAGTCCATCCTTTAATAAATAAGATTAACAAGGTGGACGCCTAATTTGGTGGTTTATTCCTGGATGGACAAATGTCACCTCGAACAGTTAGTGTAGAAAAACCGAGATATTGGGGTTCACAGTAAACAGAAAAAAATACTTTCAGTATTAGGAAACATCTGGTTGCTAAAAAAAAAACTGTTACAATTGATAAATGATGGTAATCCTATCGGCTGGCTCTAGGTTAGTGCCGATTCTGAAACAGCGTCAATTCTTGATGATACTCTTGAATACGACTGTCAGTCGTCAGATAATGTTATTGTTCTTTACAACCCCAGTGGGCTGATAAGAGTGGAAAAAATATAATGTTGGGTTTTATAAGTCCAGTTAAATTTACCACGTTAAAATGTTTCTTGTTTAGCGTTAGCTCACAATGAAAAATTGATGACACACAAGCCAATAAAAAGACAACATTAACCATTCAGTAAATGATGGAAAAGAGGAACCGAAAAAGACCGCTGGCCGCTCTTGGGATCAGGTCTGCGTGGAATAAACAAACATTTATGAAAAAAATGCTACTATTCTAAATACACACGAACTGGGACAAGACGATCTCTTATCCACTCCGTCAGTCCTGATTAAATTTAAAAGGCACACGGTGACTTTCTTTACTCCTATACGGTCAGCCTTTTGCTAGCACGGCGATTTCGGATCGGATGAAGGTATGCAACCCTCCCCCGCCCCTTACGCGTGCGCTAACGATCAGTGTGTAATGTCAATTATTATTTATTTGTCCCTACGCGCACTTACATAAATATCGCCTGTCGTTAACAGCTATTAAAGGGTCGGCGTCTGTTGGTCATCGTAGGTTATTAAATAATAGTCACTTACTATAATTACACAAAATGAAATATAACGTGAATACTATTTTTTCCACTATCAGTCGCGCCTAGCATATAATATCAGTCAACTAAAAGCGGGTGGTAAAATTAACATTTTACTGAACAACTGGTATAAAATAGCTACGCGTTATTTATTTCGCTAGTTCTAACGCTGGAAAATCACAGTGAATTATAATGGTAAAATCTTAACCACGTAAACACTAATTTCTATTACCAGAACATATTTTGAGAGAAAGAGTCTTAGAAATAGTAGTCCGGTTTGAGTGGAGAATGGTGGTGAAAGGCTCAGTGATAGGAAAAGTTTAGCGAGTAAATATGATGCTCCACAGAGTGCTGGAGGAGAGTAAAGACAGACTTATTTACGACAAATCGTTTCTCTCAATCTTCTCTTCCACTCTCCTGGTCAAACAATTATTTGCCAGTTTTCCAGATACACATCTGCGCTCACACCGATTTGGTGCTTCAGACACACAGACGACGTGGATACAACTATCTTAAACAAATATGAGGGATTTGGGCCTTGGTAGTCCAACACAGTACTATGTATGTTTATGCTGTTTATTAGCATTAAGGGGAGGTTAAACCCCCAAAATGAAAAACACAGAATTATAAGTTAATATCTATATCTGGTCATTTATACAAGCAAAATAACTGAAAAAAAAAACAAAACATTGAGATATATACTAAAAACTTGCAATCTATGGATAAAAAACAGTGAAAAAAGGGCAAATTTTTAGCTTTTTTGGGTATTTTGTTGCCCAAGATATCTCAAATGTGAGTATAACTTGAGTTATGAAATTTGGCTGTTTCATTTGTTAATATATGATAATGATTGTATACTAAAATAATTTTGATTGGTTTGATATCTGAGTTTTTTTGGATTTTAACATACCAATCGAAAAATAGTTGAAATTTTTAAGGGGGGTATCTTAGCTATTTCTTAACAGTTTTGTAGTTAGTTAACATATATCCTTTCTTTTAGTTTATTTTAATGAGCACTATGTGTACAGCATGTGGCCCAAAATTTACTGCTGTATCACTAATAGGTTTTGAAAAATCATGGGCAACGTGCCCACATTTGTGTGAAAAATGAGGTTTTGAGAAAATTAAGAAAAAAGGGAGGAATTACACTTTTACACAAAATTTACTCACCTCAGTATCCCCCTGCTATGTATGAATCATCTCTGGTATTTTCCTTTAATCATTCCATGTTCTGTGTCATACTTTGCAGCTTACTTTTCATTAAATTCTTCATTTCAGCAGACTGTATGCGCTTTTCGTTAGTTTCCGAAATAATGCATCCTTTCTCTGGTAAACATGTACTATGTGGGGTGAAGCGATTCCTCTACCCTCAGCAGACTCAGTACACGTAGGAGAAGCTTTGCTCTCAATATTCACAAGATTAGGATACCCTTATCAGATATTAACTGACAATGGGTTCACAGTTCAGAGGGAAACTGATAGAGGAAGTTTTTAGGATTTTTCAAAATATTCTCGTCCGTACATTTTATCATCCACAATCGATTGGACAAGTGGAAAGATATACGGGACTCTACTTACAATTTTACGTAAGCTCGCACAGGAGAAACCAGAATCCTGTGATTCGTTCTTACCTGCAGCATTATTTGCGTATGAGGAGGTACCCTACCACGCTACTGGAATACCTCCAGCCACGTTATTATTTCTATGACCCATCAAAGGACCTCATGGTTAATAAAAATTAGCCAGTCAAAATTATTTTTACACATGAAACTATGTTTGAAAAACTTGAATTCTGTTTGCTTCAGGGAAATGAATACGGTACCAAAAATTAAAATCCATGCATTAGAAGTAATATAGCATCACAAATATACCAATTTGTATAATTTACATATATAATTAGGTAAAAATACACTTACCTGACATACTTTAAAAATTTATATAAAATCATCCACTGTCACGTAGGGTTTATATTCATTTAATTTCCTACATCTTCTTCCTATTCTTTCACCCGAATTCTCTCTTTTATTATCTCTGTATTTCTTTTTTCCTGTATATTTTTCATCCATTCGTTTTTGCGAATATTATTTTCATATAATTCGCAAACTTTACCTGTTTTCCTTTCTCTAAAACTGAGAATCGCACCTGGGTGGTATTGCGTACATGTCAATCGCGCTGGTCGGACGATAGGCGTGAATTTACAGCATTCGCTAGACATTCGTCTGAGGGTCTCTGGCCTGGGGCGTGAAAATTCACCCGAGGGACATGGAAAGTAGACAGAGAGTCTGCATTTCAGTAAACGCATGAGGTTTTTCGTCAGGAAAAACCCGGCTTAGCGTGAAAATCCACTCCGCACGGCAGACGGTGGTCTGAGATTTGCAACTCATGCAAGCCCTCGGCCACTGATGGCTGTTACGTCACGCGATAAGCGGACGAAGGTGTTATACGGACAGGGGAGACTATTTCGCTTGGCGAAATAAGATTAGGATCCTGTGTCCGATTTTAAAGATATTGGCCAAGTTTGAAACTTTAATTTCATTCTCGCTCATAGACTCACAGTAGATAGGGTGCTCGTAAACAGAATAGCTGTTAGCGAAGATCTCAGTTTGTTTCGGCAATTTGTCGAACTTCTAGACTTCCAGAAATATTTTCAGCATTTTTATTCTTAAGTTGTGCGACTACCTGTAATTCTGTGGTTGAGGTAATTAATATGATAGATATATAGATTTTGTGAGTGTTAAAGTGTTTAATCGCTTAATTCATTTTAATCTATTTCTTTAGCGCAGAAGAGAAATAAAGTGGTAGGCTATTATATTTTCTAGGGAAGCATTCAGTGGAAAGCAGAATAAAATTAAAATTTCTAGCTTATAACGGCAATTGTAGCTATTTATGAATTTAATTTAACTGCTAATACTCAGTCGAGTGTATTTTTCTAAACTAACGTATAAACTCTAGAATCGAGCCTCATGAATGGTGACGGAATACGCACGTGTTCCTAATTCATGAGGATTGCTGATTTTTAAATATAACTTACGTCACGGGAAGTTTAAATTATAAGCAAAGCTCTCTGCTTGCAAGTTTAAATGTAAGTTATAACCAGTACAGATTCTGTTTATTATATTATATGTGTTATTTTTCCTCCACACAGTGAAAGTTTTGGGGTGACCCTAACTTTACCAGCACCTAGTAGTAGTTTCCATACTTGTGAAGAAATAGACAGTCCTTATTTTGAACCACGTGGGTTTCATAAGTACCACTGGTCTAAACAGTGCATATGCAACCCGAGTTAGCCAGAAATACTATATCCCAATAACGGGTTTTCAAAGACTGTAATGATAAATACTGGACCTTGGAGCCAGATCTTAATTTCTTCTAGAAACTCTACGTAATTTTTCTGCCTGGTGGCGCGAAATACTTCAAGTATTAACTAACATTTCCCGACTATATATATATATATATATTTTTGTGGACAAATCTGTGGTGTGACTAAAGTGAATCCTATACTGAGGGAAGGCACCGACCTGACATTCATCATTTTTAGAAACCTACGCTATTGACACTGTGCTCTGCTAACTCCCGCGCCTGGAATAATTGTTAGGTGACTTAATCAGACATTTGAACAAATTTGCACACCCAAGTAGTCGTTCCCGGAGACTCCGAGTTAAATACGTCTTTTGGAACTGGGGACTTCTTGGCAGAAGACTGCATTTTTTGAGTCTGTGTGAAAATCTAAAATCAGTGTGTTCCAAGAGGCAGCGAGCAAAGTCGTGAGTACAAGTATGAGAGGCCATGGCGGAATGAATGAGTGTACGCTGGTTTGAGTGATATTTTCACTATTATATCTTTGACACCCTGTTGCTGTCCTAATTTTTTTTTCTTCCAATCTGCATAATTGGTTGCTAAGGCTAGAGTTCTTGTGTTTTTGTCTTAGGTTAAATCAGATTTTTTTTTCAAACTCTGTGCATATAATTACGAGATAAAACATAGAAAACTCTTAGACTCAAACCCTATGTATCTGTGACTCGGGCGCCATCATCTGTTCTCTTAACGGGGCCGGGCTAAACCTAGAGTTAACACTATAACGGGGCTAACATCCTTGCAACATTTCCTTGAATTTTTATGACTATGTGTATATGTATTTTCCTTGATGTACTTTCTTTGATGTTGTGAGCCGATTTTTCCTGATATTAAAATCGCTCTTGAACTTAATAATCGTGTTTGGTCAGCTCGTTCTAGATAATATATATATCATTGTTATAGTTTTCCCACGTCTGTGTGTTTACCGGTCGTCACGTGTATGTGCGTGCCTGTGAGTGATAGAAATATACGTAATCTGTATATTGGTGTAGTCTGTCTGACGCTGTAACAACTGTTGTAGAAGATAGGTGAGAGAGAGAAGAATTCTTTTCGCTTTCAGAGACAGCCACTATATCAAAATCTATCATCTCACGTGTGTGGAAATTCTATTACCTTTCACTAACTCTCACTGAGTCTATCACCTATTCAAACCTATTCAGAAGGGACCAAACCTAGTCTTAATTCTCCTATCTAAAATCTACGACATCCACAAAGGTTTTAGTGAAAATAAACATACAGAAATGTGGGCTAAACCTCCCCTTAAACTCAATCACAACACCCAACAGGTGTTACATAAAATTATCATAAGTACAGAAAATACAATTAACAAGGTGAGGATGGGGGTAAAGAAGATTGGTATCGACTAAGCCCTTCCCGCTTATTAGACAAAGGTAAACCCAGTCCCAAGATAGATAGTTATCAGGAACATAGGTAATGTAACCTAACAATGAAGTTAATTTCTCTGAAAAAAGAGGTGTTACAATATTAGGTATGGTGGTAGACTAAAATACTATTATCCCAATTGTGTCTTCCCTTTACTAAGCAAAGAAAAAAAAGGGGGGGGGATGAAACAGAGTTAAAAAATTATCCCACTTAAAGGAACAATGCCGGGTATACAGAAAAACGTATTACCCGGTAGGCAAGTTAACAAATGGTTTTGCAAAAATAAATCTCCTGTCATTCATACACTCTGTGAGGATCCACACTCATATACACCGCACACTTACCGATTGCAGCATCAGACAATCCATAGCATGATATACACAGTAATTAAACTCTTTACATGTGAAACTGTCTAGTCCTTCTATGTCCCGCCCCAGATAATGCGAGGTTTCACTGGGAGCAAATATTCCCGCTTATCGCCGGACTTGAAGTTCTAAGAGTTCTTGTGTTTTATTATAAGGAAAAGAGTCTATGGGATGGCACTGACGCAGTTCGACATAGGGGTGAAAAATGAGGTGCTGGTATAATCCTTCAATGCGTGATAATAGCCACTGACCGGTAAAGTTTTTAATCCAGTGAGGAAAAACTAGGCTCGATCACAGTCAGGTAAATCTGTATTCTCTCACATTTAGAGCCGTACATAAATTATTGCTACTGGCACTGTTCATCTTCCAGTTTATCTCACAGATTGAAATTTAAATTTGATGATAATATTTTAAATGTTCTTGGGTAGGCTTTCTTTCATGTAATAATGACAGCTAGGCCGCACCGGACCGCCACAAGATTAAATTTTAATAAATGTCTCATCAAACTGTCTGGAAGTTTAAGAACCGAGTATGGAAACTCTCTGTATGATTTATTAATAATACTGGGATCGCAAAGGTGATCATTCTGGAGAAAAAGATAGAAAACCCATGACAATCATAATCATACTTCAAAAATCAAATAATATTATAACGCGCGATAAATTTACCGTTAAGGCTATATTATATATACACTCGCGTATTTAATTATGTATTTAAGAAAACCCGTCACGAGTCTAATGGTTAAAATACACATCTAGATATATATATATAGGACTTAACTAAATTTATTAATTATAAATTCCTTCGCGACTTTTAAAGTTACTTTAACATTTAAACATCTATTATTTTTGGAAATGTTATAATAGATATATCATTAAATTTACCACTGGAACTATTGGGATGAGTTTAATAATTAAATAGATTAAATAAACACAAAATCCAGTGAAATAAAATGAAAGCACTAGACCACTGATCACTTTAACAAATATATTATACCGTGCACAGAAAAAGAAACACTCCAATTTGTAGCCACCAATTTCAGATGGGAATCTAGCAACTTTCTACTAATAGCTAGTGAATCTTAAAAATCTCTGGCACTGAATGATAGCATGGCTTTCTAGTGGTCTGCATATATTTAAAATGGAATTAAAGATGAGGGGGCCATGAGAAAGTTGACACTTTTCTTGATCTCATGAGACTTTCGGGGATCTAACCGACAGACTAAAGAGAGATGCCGTCCCCTGGTTTCCCGTTTCCCCGTTCGTTGCATCCGGCATCTTCCCCCGTTCGCTCCGTCTGCGGTCGGTTTAGCGCTTAACATAAAAGTGGGAAAATTCCGCCAGGAAAGCTTGCATCTCGTTTCCGGGACCACTACTGCTTTGATCTCTCCCGCTCAACGCTCCTGAAACCACTTCCGTGTCTGTTTGATCCTGTTCCGCTCTCTCTGTTTGATGAAGGCAACGCCCATCACTGGCCAAGTTAATGAAAATAACCCCATATGATTGCTCTAGCGATGTCCGTGGGCGTCATTTAATCTTTCCTGAAATCAATGCGATGACCAGAATGACCGGTAGATAAACTGTCCACATATTAATCAGCCAACGTGTTGGCCATCTGCGTGGAACGGTTTCATAGCAATGAGTCCAGGTGAAAATAAATTCTCGTTAGATGAAGAGTTACCAAACTATTCGGGGGCTCTGGTGCTATACGAAGGGGTCGCTACAAGGGGTCATACTATAGAATATTACGATTCAGGGTCAGCTGAGTTCGTCTGTTACAGAGACTTAAAACCGTTAACGGGGTCTCGGAGATTTTGCCCGTATCTGAAGATCAAAGCTCGGGGTTTGCTTCTGTATACGAACATCAAAGAGTACTCGGGGAAATATTTTTGCCCGAGGCGTCTACTTCAAAAAGGTTCGGTGTTTTCCACGTGCGGTCTGTCAGGTATCCGATGATTGACAGATCAACTCGCGTGAGAAACTTGATAAACAAACCTGTTTCGCTCCCTGTTATGACTGGCAGGTCGCGAAATTTGGTAAACAACTTCGTTTGTTTATGTTCAAGGAAAAGAGGCGTGGATGAAGAATAAGCTTGTGTAAGACAGGCAGAAAAATGCATGGTTTTGCTAGCAAATCATAGAACGCTACGAAGTCACGAAAGACTGTCAGATACTGTAGGCTATATTTCCATTATATGTCACAGGGGTGCCAAAGGTAGTATCCGCCCCGGGTGCCAAATACTTTAGGGACGGTCTCAACTCAGTGAACGCATGGAAAACACAATTAAGTTAGTGATTGTCTGGGAAACACGGTATGTATCAATAAATCAATTATTGTCCTTTAGCTTCAAAAGGATCACAGGCCTTCAGCATACACATGCTAAATGGTTCTGTCGCGTGCCATCATCTCAAGGTCTTTCCATGCCTCCCTCATGATTTTCATTTCTCTCATTTATCTTTTCTGTGTCTTCTTTTGTCTGCCTCTACTTCTTTACCCTGGGTATACGAGAATAAGTATTGCCCAGTAATGCTATCAGAAAGTTTCCTCAGTTGTGTGTCCTATCCATGTCCAGCGCCTTCTTCTCATCACTTGTTCCACTAGCACTTGTCTGGTTCTTGTCATCAGTTCCACATTTGTGAGCTTGTCATGCCATTTCAATCCTTCTATTCTACATGTACGCAAGAAACCATTTATGAAAGGCTATATCTTTTATATGTATCGTCATTAATTTTTTTCTCCGTTTCGCTCCCTGTGGACCACGGAGCCACAACTGCAGCTAGTCCTCCTTGCAGGAAACCTGTACCAAGCATTCCCATGATGTTGCAGCGGTGGTTGTTGTAGTAATTTGTTTTACATGATGAGGTTGCCAGCCGTATGCACATCCTGACATTAGTCGCATTGTACGCACGAGAGCGCGGTAGTCATATTCCTTTCTTTGTCTCATCTACCACCCACGGGAACTACACGAGGCTTTTATACGTACCCTCATAGTTTTAAGTACATTCGTAAAAACTTACCAAGTCGTGAAATGTATCTTATAATGCGACCAGCCATTTCCGTGGAATAAAGTAACCATCAGAATCAAGTCAACCGAAAATCGTGTGTCGCTCAATGACACATTTGCATGAAACGCCGATTTAACGAAATGTTAAATGGGCATTATTCCGATGATAAGAGTAATTGCTCCAACGTAAGATGTTGGACCATCCTGAGATTGTATGTCAATTCTGTCTTGTCGGAAGATTTTGCAGACCATTTAGGAAATACGTAGTTAAATTTGATCACGCCATTTTCTTCACGGTCAAACTCTGAGATGAAATTAATGAATTATTGTATTTTAGAGTAAGAAGTTCTGTATAACGCATGCGCTCTTTATCTACAAGCAGTTCAGTCGTGGCGGATTCACAGCAAAAGTGGTCGTATCTGTTGTAGAAGTAGACGCAAAAGTACTAATGGCTGCACCAATGAATAATATATTGAAGCTATTGGGCCAAAAAAGGAGAGTGAAGTACTAGGCACTTAGAAGACTTGACAAAGTTACATAACAGGCATCATGATGTATGTGGAACAACCACAACGGGCTATGGAATTTATGACAGTATTTTGTATATAACAAAGCTGTTGTTGACAGAATGGATAAAACTGATAGTGAATTTGGAAATAACAAGATAGGTGGTTTGCAATCTATTGAAAGCATCCTTTTATCATACCAAATAAAAAAAAAAATACACTGACCACATCACTAGAACTGTCATGTTATCGACGCCCAAAAGAGCTACCTGGTGGAGAGCTGTGAAGGCAGAGATGCAAAACATGAATCAGACTGGGGTACATCACGAATGATGGCTGCCAAACCGAGCAAAGTGGAGGCAGTTTGTTGATGCCCTGCAAGACGCCATCAGGCGTGATTTTCATTGATTGCTTTGTCAGTTAGTGTCCTACGACCAAAGAAGTGGTGGACTGAGTTCATTTCCCAATGCAGACGGCGCAAAGACAACAACAAGCTGAAACATTTGGATGACCCAAGTCTGCCCGCCCTCTTAAGATCTGAAGGAGGTAAAACGGTCGAAATACTTGTTAGACAGAGGGGACCATTTCTGATGGTCAGATTAACTCCTGTTGTAACGCTGTGTATACAGTTTACTATAACTATGAAGTCACATTATCATCATGCATCGTTTTATGTAACCACACATCGTTCCAGGGTGTCTCTATGGAAACAAATAACAGAACTACTAAATCGTCTGCCATATCGTAAGATATGATTATTATGAGGGAGTCGCGCTGGTGTAATGGTTACCACATTGCGCTGGCGATCATGTGTTCAAGGTTTACTATAACTATGAAGTCACATTATCATCATGCATCGTTTTATGTAACCACACATCGTTCCAGGGGTTCTCTATGGAAACAAATAACAGAACTACTAAATCGTCTGCCATATCGTAAGATATGATTATTATGAGGGAGCCGCGCTGGTGTAATGGTTACCACATTGCGCTGGCGATCATGTGTTCAAGGTTCAAGCCTGGGCGTGGGCATTTGAAGCAGTGTCATCGACCGGGATTTTGATTGAATAACCTGAACGGATCCTGAGATAAACCCTCTGTGAATGGGAAGGAGCGAAGCTCCTGACTGGGTTGGAAGGAAAGTCCACAGGCTCCCCAGCCTCGCAATGACATGTCATTGGGTGGAAGGGCTGAAAGCCCAAGTGCCGCTGGTTAAGAAAAAAAAATTATTATGAAGTTTACAGGAGATTTGAAACTATTGTTGATCATAATCGTCATAACTGCACTCCGGGCAAACCTATAGGTGCTCAGTCTCCATCAGCAAGTGTCGAAAGGTACGAATGCTAATTGTTCCTGCAGCGCGCTGGTTGTATACACGACGGATGAATCCTCTCATACGTTCATCCCTTCTAGCCTTACGTTGGATGCCAAATTCCAGCAATCTTAGCCTTGATGATTCTTCGATTGCAGTGTCATTCTCTAATAGGCGATCGTTAATTTCCCCAGTAGCTCTCCTTTATCCATATCCAATACGCCAACTATAGGTGCTCTTGAAGCTAGTCTATCAGTTCTTTCCTTGCCGCGTTCTCCTGCATGACCAGGACAGTATATCCCCACCAGTTTTGAAAGACTCGAAGCTTCTATGGATGTATTCCATTCCTGCCGTAGCCATCAATTCTTGGCCTTCCGAAGCACGGACTTCCGAAATCTGGCACAATAACTGTCCTGGTTGATGAAGTTTCAGACAGCAACTTAAGAACAACAGTAACTGTCTCTACCTGATGACGATGCCTATTTTTGACGTTAATTATTACATTTAACGTATGAATTATTATAGCCGCTACAATTTATGCCACTCCATCTTTGTTACTGCCACTTGTGCCACCGCACCTTCGTTGTTGTCTCTTATGCCAGCCACTCTATACTCGTTATTGTCTCTTATTCCACTCTATCCTTGTTGCTGTCTCTTATGCTACTCTATACTCGTTATTGTCTCTTATTCCACTCTATCATTGTTGCTGTCTCTTATGCTACTCTATACTCGTTATTGTCTCTTATTCCACTCTATCATTGTTGCTGTCTCTTATGCTACTCTATACTCGTTATTGTCTCTTATTCCACTCTATCATTGTTGCTGTCTCTTATGCTACTCTATACTCGTTATTGTCTCTTATTCCACTCTATCATTGTTGCTGTCTCTTATTCCACTCTATCATTGTTGCTGTCTCTTATTCCACTCTATCCTTGTTGCTGTCTCTTATGCCACTCTATCAATGTTGCTGTCTCTCATGCCACTCTATCATACTTGCTGTCTCTTGTGCCACTCTATCATTGTTGCTGTCTCTTATGCCACTCTATCATTGTTGCTGTCTCTTATGCCACTCTATCATTGTTGCTGTCTCTTATGCCACTCTATCATTGTTGCTGTCTCTTGTGCCACTCTATCATTGTTGCTGTCTCTCATGCCACTCTATCATAATTGCTGTCTCTTGTGCCACTCTATCATTGTTGCTGTCTCTTATGCCACTCTATCATTGTTGCTGTCTCTTATGCCACTCTATCATTGTTGCTGTCTCTTATGCCACTCTATCATTGTTGCTGTCTCTTATGCCACTCTATCATTGTTGCTGTCTCTTATGCCACTCTATCATTGTTGCTGTCTCTTATGCCACTCTATCATTGTTGCTCTCTCTTATGCCACTCTATCATTGTTGCTGTCTCTTATGCCACTCTATCATTGTTGCTGTCTCTTATGCCACTCTATCATTGTTGCTGTCTCTTATGCCACTCTATCCTTGTTGCTGTCTCTTATGCCACTCTATCCTTGTTGCTGTCTCTTATGCCACTCTATCATTGTTGTTGTCTCTTGTGCCACTCTATCCTTGTTGCTGTCTCTTATGCCACTCTATCCTTGTTGCTGTCTCTTATGCCACTATCCTTGTTGCTGTCTCTTGTGCCACTCTATACTTGTTGCTGTCTCTTATGCCACTCTATCTTTGTTGCTGTCTCTTATGCCACTCTATCATTGTTGCTGTCTCTTGTGCCACTCTATCATTGTTGCTGTCTCTTATGCCACTCTATCCTTGTTGCTGTCTCTTATGCCACTCTATCATTGTTGCTGTCTCTTATGCCACTCTATCCTTGTTGCTGTCTCTTATGCCACTCTATACTTGTTGCTGTCTCTTATGCCACTCTATCCTTGTTGCTTTCTCTTATGCCACTCTATCATTGTTGCTGTCTCTTATGCCACTCTATCATTGTTGCTGTCTCTTATGCCACTCTATCCTTGTTGCTGTCTCTTATGCCACTCTATCCTCGTTATTGTCTCTTGTGCCACTCTATCCTTGTTTTTGTCTCTTGTGCTACCTAAGATAATGTAACAGAACCTGTCTTTTCAAACATGTAGATGCGGCAAAGCGTAACTTATTTACGTACATTTTGCGTTTTTCCGTCCAATCTTGCCAGATGGAGCTTACATTTTCCTTCTTGAGCCATGTGGGTAACATTGGAGAATGTGAGCCTGTGTTGTTTATAGGATTTCTGTAATATTGTCGATCCATCCTCTTATTGGTCTTCCCCATGCCCTAAAACCAAATCTTCGACGCATAATGGTCATTTTATTACTCTAGGCGAAATCGTTGTATGTCGAGGTTAGTATGTCTAGCCTGAGACTGATTTTTACGTGAGTATCCCTTTTTTTTTGTACAGAGATAGGTGTCCCTCGCCATTCAGGCAGATACTCGCCGATTTCGGAGGTACCCATTAGAGCTGGGTCAGCTCAGGAGCCGCCAGTCCCTAGTCGATGACACTCTTCAAATGTACACGCCAGGGCTCGAGTTAATCCAGTCCAAATCTCGGTCGACGAAAAATCTTCAAATGTCCTCGCCCAGGTTTGATCCTTGGTCACCCGGTCGCTAGCGAAGTTGGTAACCACTACACCAGCGCGGCTCCCATAATGGTAATTGATCGGGCTCCATTCTCATGAGATAGTGTGATGAAGTGGTGCTATTATTCGTTGTCTTTTACCTTTGTCATCATCTCGATTTCATCCCGTCTTTGCTCTTTTATCATTCTTTAACGTAATAGGTCATAATCACACTTTGTATTTAATAGTAACTGTAACATTTCCCATCCTAGCGCTTTGACGAAACGTTATCGTTCAGAGCACCTTGCTTCGTTAGATCCTATTGTTACGCGTTGGCTATTGCAGCATGAGCGATATGAAAATTCGTTTCATAACATAATATCCTGTTTAAACAAACCGGTGTAGCACATTTTAGTGAATAGAGTTGGCTAAAAGGACTTTAGATTGAACTCATTCAACATACACATGCTAAATGGTTCTGTTGCGTGCCATCATCTCATGGTCTTTCCATGCCTCCCTCGTGATTTTTATTTGTCTCATTTATCTTCAATCCTCCTGTTCTACATGTACGCAAGAAACCATTTATGAAAGGCTATATCTTTTATATGTAACGTCATTCATTGTTTTCGGTTTCGCTCCCTGGGGAGCACGGAGCCACCATTGCAGCTTGTCCTCCTTGCAGGAACCCTGTACCAGGCATTCCCATGATGTTGCAGCGGTAGTTTTTGTAGTAATTCCATGTAGCTTGGCGCATTGAATAATGCGCCAAGCTACCTGGAACACAGAGATTGTTTACCATTGACGGCTGTTAAGAAGCTTAGATTTGTCTGCGTGCCTAGACATTAAAGGAAACTGCCAGTGGGCCATATAACAATGGAATAATGTATGAGCGCCAGGAAATCTGGCAAGGTACAGATGAGCTAGTGGATTAAATGCAGAGCTATAGAAACCTGCTAAAAATTGTTACACATTGGCAGTTCGAAAATATAGCGTGATCTGAAACTGAATTCAGCACGTTTTACAACATTCGCGGTGCATAAGTGGAAGATATCCCAGAACGTAGCCTGTTCCATAATTTCATTCCAGAGAGGAATATGATTTCAAAGCAGAGGAGTGAACTATAATAGTGGTTTTTAAGGAATTTGTGTATTGAAACGAGGTTTGTACACTTTATAAAAATTATTAAGTGGAGCAGCTACCGTGTAATGCTAATTTCGTTATTAATTATACGAATTCAATGGAAACTAACAGATTTAACCTACATCCATCACAGATACGTATAATTAAGTGTTCGATGATATTGCTTAATTAGTATCTATGGAAACGGCCGCCATATTGGATTATATTGTTCTATTTCATTTTGCTAAGTGTCACGAACAGTTAAAGAGTGAGTGTATTTGTGTGAAGCTGATACGATGTTTACATGAGTTGTTGTGAACTGTTCATGTATCATTAAGCAGGGATATGTGAGAGTGTGAGTAAATGTCAGAACACGAGGGGTGTGTTGGGACTGGATGGAGAAGGGCAGTTGAACGAGAGACATTTATCTGACCCACATTACTTGGGTGGATCTCACCCCTAGTACAGCGGCAAGAAATGTATGTTGAGACGTGACTGTTGAAGGGCAGGACGATATAGAAGTATAATATGCCAATAATACCATACTAGCAAGCTCAGTTGCAAAGAAAATCCCAACAAGCTCAACTATCCCACTGTGGAAAATAAGATGCTTTCCTAAGTTAAAATCTGATATTCCAGGCATTGAAGGTAAGGGAACACAGACAGAAACACAAAGAAAGTATATAGCAACCAAGTATATTGACCAAACATTTCCAGCAAAGCTTTGGACACATGCATATACTGATGGTTCGGCAACAAATGCAGTTGAAAATGGGGGTGCCGGCATCCTCATAAAATTAAAGAATAGAATTCACTCTATGGCAATTGCCACTGGAAAATACTGCAATAACTTCTGTGCTGAAGCAGAAGCCCTGAAACAGGCAGCTGAAACTCTTATTGAATGCAAAGCACAGGCAGAAAAACAGATAGTAATCTTTTCAGATTCCCTCTCAAAAATATCAGCGCTGAAGAGCCACCAAACTAAAGGATTGAAAGATCTGATAATCTCCCTTGAAAGATTAGCCGAATGCTTCAAGAAGTGCACTATCCAGTGGATACCAGCCCATTGCAACATACCAGGAAATGAGGAGGCAGATAGACTTGCTAAGGAAGGAGGTGCCTTACAACAAAATGATATAGAGACAACTTACGCAACGCCAAAGACTACTATAAAGGCTACATTCAAGTCCAAATGGGAAAGAGAGCACCCGGGACATTTGAAAAATGATGCATATCATCAACTATCCAGAAAAGAACAGGTCATCATTTTTCGGCTACGCACTGGTCACAACAGATTGAGATACCATCTATACCACAAATACAAAATTGGTGCAACAGATCTCTGCACCTGCGGTACCAGCCCAATGACAGTCGAACACCTGCTGCAATACTGCCCAACCTACAGTAATGAACGGAGTAGCATATGGCAACAACCCACTTCTGTCAACGAAAAACTGTTTGGAGATGTTGGGAGCCTTGGGTTGACTACTGCCTTTATTAGAGTCATAAATGTGGAAGTCTGAAGGCGAACGAGGAAGAAGAAGAAGAATATGCCATATCAATTCCATGATGTCGTTGTCTTCAAGTGTTATTAAACGTCAACCATATTTTTGTGGACCGTCCACCTCACGACTTGGATTCGTCACGATTGATGTCATGTTCGTTTTACCCGTCTCCATTCGTTTTGCAAGTACGATGCTTGTACTTTCATTGAACTTCATAATATGCTCAATTGATTACTGCTAGAAGAAAATATCATCCGTAACAACCGAAATATATGGTGGCCTCCAGTATGGGGAACGAAATCAAAATCAAGAACGATTTTTAAATATCAAGAAAAGACTGATGGTGAATGCAGAATTTTTTCAAGTACGATACATGACCTTTTCACCGTCAACCCTGATCTGCATAATTTTGATATCGTTTGCGCATGACTGCCGGTTTTCGTTTCAAGATGACAGTTTGTCCGTTATGATGTCTGCAGTGATTGTCAAGATGCAAGTTCACCTTTAAATGTCTGTACTCAAGTCTACAGTTGTTTACCATTGATGTTCGTGGCCATTACTTGTTCGAGTTCTCATATCTACATGTTATCGTGGCAGCGATCTTTAGACAGCGCCGAATTTTGATGTTCAAGCAAGCATCTGGTGGAGTCCGCATTTTTCTAGATAAGTAGCCTGTCTGTTTTTATGCACGGTGAGCAGTTGCGTGTTGGTAGATCCTTTCTATCACATTTTTTTCTTGTACTATTCATGTTCTTTTGTCTTAGCGGGACGGTTGGTTGGAGATTCAATGCGAGCGAGAACATGTCATTGCACGATGACCGCACATTGAACGTTCTGTAGGGCTACTATTTTAAACTTCATTTGAGCGGTATTTTTCGGTTCGAGATATCTCTCCGAAGTTTTTCCGACCGCTGGATACTTTTTTTCGATAATTCATGTCTAGTTGTGACGTTTCGTCTTTTCATGTTGTAATGCATTGTTGTCTAGTTCCATTTTCCTTATTTTGTGATAGTTTTGTTCGTCCTGTTTTTCTCACCTACCTATCGCTTAGTTTATACAAGTTATCTGTTTCTACCTTCTCTGGGTCCTGTGTTGTCTATTTTTAGCAGTGAGATTGTCCTATTTGCTGTTTTCCTTTTTGTTCTCCATTAGAATTTTCTTTCCTTACTGCTAGTGTTTCCGCCATGACTTACATTAATATATATATATATATATATATATATATATATATATATATATATATATATATATATATATATATATATATATATATATATATATGTGCACATAGCTTTGAATTACATTATTTACGGAATGTGACGATGACTATATTATTGACATTTATGCAATCAATTCTGGCCGTGTTTTCCGGTTCCGTATCTTGATTTAATTGATAAATTATATTTCATTTATTGTGAAAAAATCAAATTCTTTGATTGTTTTCAACCCGACCGACGGTGTATATTGTTAAAGACAGAATATTAATGTATTTTTGTATCTCGAACACACATAGGCTATTACCAGTTTTTTTTGCGGTAATATGTCTCTCTGTGGTAAATCATGTGTTTGCACGGGTTTTCACTTATATTGAACGCGACTTATTTAATACGTCATTGGTTGTTAATAACGTAATGCGCCCTGCATTAATTTATGATAACGGTTAAGATTCTTGGCCTTTCGTTATCTGTGTTCTTCGTGGTAAGACGTATTATATTCAAGCTCCTGATATATTGTGGAAGAAGAGCTACAAGTGGCATGATATATTTATTCGAAGGCCGCCACTATTACGATAATGATTCAGAACCTAGTGAGAGGTTTGTGATATATTAAGAAGCATTCAAATATAATTCTACGTCTACATTTATCTGACCCACATTACTTGGGTGGATCTCACTCCTAGTACAGCGGCCAGAAATGTATGTTGAGACGTGACTGTTGAAGGACAGTACGATATAGGTGTATAATATGCCATGCCGATTCCATGATGTCGTTGTCTTCAAGTGTTATTAAACGTCAACCATATTTTTGTGGACCGTCCACCTCACGACTTGGATTCGTCACGATTGATGTCATGTTCGTTTTACCCGTCTCCATTCGTGTTGTTAGTACGATGCTTGTACTTTCATCCGTGAGCTGACTTCATATTATCTTCCTTATTGCCTGTCATGAACATATAACATTAATTATACTGCGTTACCAAAACGAACGAACAGATGGACAAAAGGATAAAGAGAGAGGGGAGGGCTGAAAATCAGGAACGCATGCATCACGCGTGTAAGTCTACATGCACTAATTTTTTTTCAGACGGACAGTGATAAAATACACTACCCTTTCCCAGAGTTAGGTTTATAAATCATAAAAAACTCTTATTAGAAAAGATAACATTAGATGGGTTTACGGTTGAGAACATAACAGTACCCAGACAGCACATCTTCGAAACAGGAGGTAGAAGAAATTGCATATTTTGAATGCAGCCACGTAGCTCCTTTAAATTTGTATTTTTGGGTTCCTTAGGGCTTGCTGACAAATAATATGTAAAACGTTACGCAAATAGTCCAGGAATTAATAAATTATACCCAAAATAAAATATTGGGGGTGCCTGACAGCATAAAATCATTTCTGCTCATAAGATTTTTTTTTAACGTGGTTGAAAAAAATTTACGTTACAGAAATAGCCTACCATGTAAACTCCAAATTGATTGGAGCGCAACAAATGAAAGCCTAACCACGATTGGTCGGGCTATAAATACTATCTTGGTTGTTAGGGGAAACGGGGAAAGGTAACATTTTTTCAAACACTTGTCGAAACGGGGCTCATTGGTCAGACTCGCTGATATACACACTTGGGAGCGTTAGTTCGAAACCACTTGTTTAAAATAGCTTGATAAAGCATCAGTGCGTTGAAGCCAGCATATATTTTGCTAAATAAAAGCCTGGAAGATAAGCAGATGGGAATTTGTGCCAGTTTGTGCCAGAATTCATTGCTAATCAACGTATCTGTGTTTATTCGTATGAATTGTGGTAAGCTTGAACCATTCAATATCTTTTAATGAAAATTGAATGTGAATTGTTGATTTATGCCTGTATATATATGTGTAGTTCAGTGGCCAACGTGAGGTAAAGCCTGTAATGCGCCAGCCTGAACAGAGGGTGTCGGAGAGAAGTAAAACGGCATGGAATGGCCAAACAGTACACTGACACCTGGATGATTGACTAGAAAGAAATAATGCTGGAAGTGCAGAGGCGTAGTAACCATTAAGAAGGGTAATACTGGAATAAAGTATTTCAAATGAAGCTGACAGTTGGCCTAATGCTCTGAACTCAATGTTTGTGCTGTGTTGTGATCAATGTAACAAGAGAGTTTAAGTTAGTTATGAAGTAGAAGGTACATCCTTCTTGATTTCAGGGACAGTGGTCTTGATGGTACTGAGCAGCACCTGGTCAGAGCTTTGCTGAATCCAGTGTCGGACAGCATACTCCTTGGTCCTTTTAGCTATCAGTGAGGTGTCTCCAGAGCCCAGAGGAGAATTCGAGCAGAGGAGTCCTTTCCTGCCGCCATCACGCCAGATAAGCTAACTTGGCCAGCTGAGCTCAACATTATGTCCCCTCATCTGGAACTGACTTTGTAAAATTAACATTAAGAGGGGAATTTACTTGTCTTAAAATCAGGAACTGTGAACATCTCCAATACTAGTCCCTAAAGACAAACTATTGAAGTCATGATGACAAATACCAACAGAGCTTGAACAAAACAAAACCAGTATTACCTCATTTTACTACTACACAACTGACACACATATAACATTTGTAATAATATATGTCACTACAATATTCATATTAAATACATTCTGTACATAACTTGTAATTTAAATTGATTGTGATTCCTGGTTCCCTTGTAGTTGAATCAGGACACATATTCATTCATGCCAGTAATGAATACATATTGTTATTTGAAAGTTTATCAGTGACTCTTTTAAGATATCTTTTGTAGAGTGTTATATGTATGTGAGTGTCACAGTGTTGTCAAGAGTAGTGGATTAAATTAAATTGTTTATCTGTCTGTTGTTGTGACTTACACTTCATCATACACATACCCTAGACACATAACGTTCATTCCAGAATAATTCTGACTGATGTTCAAATAACAATATGTATTCATTGTTGTCATAAAGGTATATGTGTCCTGATTCACATACAAAGGAACCAGGAATCACAATCAATTTTAATTACAAGTATATGTACAGACTTTATCAATATGAATATTGTAGTGACATATATTATTAAAAATATCCTATGTGTGTCAGTTGTGTAGTAGTAATATGAGGTAATACTGGTTTTGTTTTGTTCAAGCTCTGTTGGTATTTGTCATCATGACTTCAATAGTTTGTCTTTTGGGACTAGTATTAGAGATGTTCTCAGTTCCTGATATTAAGACGATTAAATTCCCCTCTGAATGTTATTTTTACAAAGTCATTTCAAGATGAGGGGACATAATGTTGAGCTCAGCTGGCCAAATCAGCTTATCTTGCGTGATGGCGGCAGGAAAAGACTCTTCTGCTCGAATTCTCCCCTGGGCTCTGGAGACACCTCACTGATAGCTAGATGGACCAAGGAGTATGCTGTCCGACTCTGGATTCAGCACAGCTCTAACCAGGTGCTGCTCAATACCATCAAGACCACGGTCCCTGAAAACAAGAAGGATGTACCTTCTACTTCATAACTAATTTATACTTTCTTTTTACACTGAGCACAATACATCACAAACATTGAGTTCAGAGCGTTAGGCCAACTGTCAGCTTCATCTGAAATACTTTATACCAGTATTTACCTCCTTAATGGTTACCACGCCTCTGCACTTCCAGCATTATTTCTGTCTAATCAATAATCTAGGTGTCAGTGTACTGTTTGGCCATTCCATGCAGTTTTACTTTCCTCCGACACCTTCTGTTCAGGCGGGAGCATTATAGGTTTTACATCATGTTTGCTACTGAACTACACATATATACAGGCATAAATTAACAATTCACATTCAATTTTCATTACAAGATACTGAATGGTTTAAGCTTACCACAATTCATAGAATAAACACAGATACGTTGATTAGCAATGAATTCTGGCACAAATTCCCATCTGCTTATGTTCCAGGCTTTTATTTAGCAAAATATGAGCTGGCTTCAACGCACTGTGGCTTTATCAAGCTTATTTGCACTAGTGGTCTCGAACTAACGCTCCTAAGTGAGTATATCAGCGAGTCTAGCCAATGGAGCCACGTTTCGACAAGTGTTTGAAAAAATGTTACCTTTTCACGTCTCCCCTAACAACGAAAGATAGTATTTATAGCCCGACCAATCGTGGTTAGTCTTTCATTTGTTGCGCTCCAATCAATTTGGAGTTTACATGGTAGGCTATTTCTGTAACGTAAGGTTTTGTTCAAACACGTTATAAAAAAATTTTATGAGCAGAAATGATTTTATGTTGTCAGGCATCCCCACTATTTTATTTTGGTTATAATTTATTAATTCCTGGACTATTTGCGTAACGTTTTACATATTCTTTGTCAGCAAGCCCTAAGGAACCCAAATATCCAAATTTAAAAGAGCTACGTGGCTGCGTTCAAAATATGCAATTCCTTCTACCTCCTGTTTCGAAGATGTGCTGTCTGGGTACTGTAATGTTTTCAAACGTAAACCCATCTATTGTTATCTTTCCTAATAAGCGTTTTTTATGATTTTAAAACCTAACTCTGGGAAGGGTAGTGTATTTTATCACTGTTCGTCCAAAAAAGTTAGTGCATGTAGTCTTACACGCGTGATGGCAGCATTTGTGTATCGCGCGACGCGTGTTTAGTGTTCGGCTTTCTGCCTCTCCCTTCTCGCTATCCTTTAGTCCATCTGTCTTTTGTTTTTGGTAACATAGTGTAGAAAAAGACATGAATGGAATTTAAAATTTAGGTCAACTTGCATATTTCAAGGTTTTTCTTAGAAAGGCAGCACATTTTATTGTGTGTTTGGGAAACGCGTGTATGTTGCAGAAGGCCTTTAATATCAACGTGAAAGCGTTACAATTTGCCGACGAAGTAGAAAAGAAGGGGGATTTCGAGTACCTTCTTTGTGACAGCACTGTTATTTTACCATTGCTCTTTTCTTTATTAATTTTATTTGTTAGGCTTCATATTTACCTAATAATTTATAAATGTGGATTAGAATATTCCACGACAAATACCAAATTTAAACACAATGTTTATCATATTTTAAAACTTTTGTCAGATGGGATTTTTGATAACTTAAGTAGATCCTGAGATATAGAACTTTAAAATTTGTATCTAAGAAAAAATAAAAAGTTTTTCAGAATTTTACATTATTTGCAATAAATCAAGATTTTGATAAGATATCAAAAATCTGATCTGATCAAAGTTTTATTATCCAATAGCAATAATTTTGCCGAATCGCATATTGATTGACTAAAAACTGTGCAAGTTATAAGAATATTATTACAAAAAACAAAGTTCTGAGAAAACCTTGATTTTCTTCATAGGAAAAGCATACTTTCTGAAGAGAATACTTTTTACAAAATCAAAATACATCTACTTATCACGTGATCTGACAACAGATTGTCACAGATTTAGATTCATGAGAATATAAATTATGTGAATGCAGACTAATCTCAATTGTCATGTTTGGGCTGTTTTGACTTAAAATGTAGTGTTCCTCCCTTTAATAATTTCTCTTTTTCATTATTTGGTATTGTTTTTTGCACTTAGTTTCATAGCTAATGTTCGAAATACTGCTTTTAATACGTCTATTTGTTAATGATTAGTTAAATCATAGATTCGTCCTTTGACATAATTGTATGACTTATAATGTAAAGAAGCAGTTTACAGGTCTTTACCCCACCTTCATATATATATTATTAGATCATCACTACCGACTGACATGGACGCATACTTTCACACGTTCTATCATGGGCACCTTATGCCATACCATTAAAAATGAGAGGAGAAAAGACAGAGTGATCAATTATTAAGAAGCATTAATGAGAAATAAGATACATAGAAAGTCAATTATTGATATACTTACTTACTTAGTCGTTCCTCTTCTACCGTGAGGTGTAGAGGTTTGGAAGAGAGAGCGCCAGACTATTCTATCAGCTGTCTTCTTCCTGGCCTGGTTCCATTCTAGTCCTCGGTCCTTCAAAGATTGTCTAATGTTGTCCTCCCAGCGGACTCTGGGTCGTCCTGGAGGTCTGGATCCCTGGCTCTTTGTTTCCCATGCTTGTCGTGGTAGCCGATCTTCTCCCATTCTGCAGACATGGCCAAACCATCTTAGTTGGGACTGTTCTATTTGGGTCTGCAGCGGGTGGGATTTTAGGCCTTGACGTATCGTCTGGTTGCGGACCATGTCTCTTCTTGTTACTTCAACCACCTTCCTCAGATACCTCATTTCTGAGGTTTGGATCTGGCTTTTGTGGGTTGTAGTCATTGCCCATGACTCGCATCCATATGTCAAGACTGGGACATAGGTGGAGCGGTATACAGCCATCTTCGTTTTCTTACCAACCTCTTTCTTGCTGAGGAATCCTCGATTTATGGCCTGATAAAGTCTCCCAGCCGCTGCTTTTCGAGTGGCCAACTCTTCTTTGATGCCCCCCTTTCGGTCTATAATAGCTCCGAGATATTTAAAGTGGTCGACCTGCTCCAGGACCTGTTCTCCCAACTTAATCTGATGTTTTCTTTCTTCTCGTGATATCACCATGGATTTTGTTTTAGAGCTGCTTATGACCATCCCTCTCTTCTCCAGCTCTTCCTTCCAGACTTGCAGGTTGGATTGGAGATGTGTCTCTGATTTAGCAATCAGGACAACATCATCAGCAAATGCTAGCTCTGAAATACAGACCTGTCTCATCTTCCAGTACCCCACTGAATACTTTCTTGTTCTCTCCTTACATGCCTTGATGACATCGTCCATGAGAAGTATGAAAAGATAAGGTGACAGGATATCGCCTTGTCTTACACCAGTGGTGGTCTTGAAATCTTCTGACTTATAGTTTGCTGTCCTCACATAATTTCTGCAAGACTTGTAGAAGCTCTGTATAGCATGTATCAGAGGTGCTGGAATGTTCTTCCTTGCCAAACAGTCCCAAAGTTTGCTCCAGGGGACCCTGTCAAACGCCTTTTCCAGATCTATGAAACAAAGATGGATCTCACTCTTGTACTCAAGGGCCTTTTTACTCAGCTGCCTGAGTGTGAAGATTAGGTCTTGAGTACTTCGGTTTGCTCGGAATCCGCACTGGGCTTCATCCAATTGTGGCTCAGCTAGGCATCGGAGTCTCTGCTCTAGGATTCTAGAGTAGATTTTACCAGGGACACTGAGAAGGGATATGCCTCTGTGGTTTCCACATTGTCGATTGTCACCCTTTTTGAAAATCGGTGTTATGATGGCAATCTCCCAATCCTTTGGTATGGCCTTGTTGCACCATGCTGCTTGTAGGACCCTTAGGAGTAATAGGTCGCCTGATGCTCCCATGTACTTAACCATTTCTGGTGTTATACCATCATGCCCTGCTGCTTTGCCCATCTTGATTTTCTCCAGTGCTGCCTTCAGTTCTTCCATCTTTATGTCATCTTCATCACCATTTGTATCCTCTTCTGTGCTAGTGGTTATCATTTCTGATGCTCTACCTTGCTCACCATCAAGGAGTTCTGAGAAATATTCTTTCCATCTTTCCATTACTTCCTTCGGGGCAGTAAGCAATTTGCCTTGCTTGTCCTTTATAAATTTAAGAGGACATTGTTTTTCCTTCCTCATGTTCTTTAGGGTCTTATAGAACAATTTCTGGTTTTCTTGCGCATCCTTTTCTAGCTTTTCTCCAAATTCTTCCCAGGACTTCTGTTTTGGTGCTAGCACTTTGTTCTTTGCTTCTGTTCTGAGTATCACATATTCTCTATATTTCTCTATTTGTCCTGCTGTGTTTTTTGCTCCCAAGTATTGTTTCCATGCCATTTTCTTCTCTCTTATTTTCTCTTTGACTTCTTCTGTCCACCAAGGTGTCCTCTTTCTCTTGTTCCCAAGTCGGACTTCACCACATGCTTCTGCAGCAGCTGTCTTTATGATGTCCTTGAATTTAAGCCACAGGGTTTCCAAGTCATCAGGTTGTTCTTCTGTGTTTCTCACCGCTGTAGCAATAAGCCCCTGATATCTGGTCTTAATTTCTGGATCTTTCAGCTTGTAGGTCTTAATGCTCATTTCTTCCGTTCGTTTACTTGGTTTCTTGCGTGGTGCTGGGCAGTTCCTAGGCTGAGCAACTCTTTCAGTTGTTCTTTTAATTGTAAGCAGGTAGTGATCACTTCCAATCTCTGGCCCCCTCCAGACTCTAGCATCCCGGACATATTTGAATGAGCTCCTCCTAACAATGGCATAGTCGATCACTGACTTCTCATTCTTTGTTGGTTCACACCTAGTATATGCATGTATGCGCTTATGGGGGAACTTTGTGTTGGTAATGATCAGATTCTGCTCACTGCAGAATCTGAGGAGTCGCTTTCCATTGTCATTGAGAGTATCTTCTCCATATCTTCCGATAACTCCACCCCATCTAGCATGGTCATTTCCAACTCTGGCATTGAAATCTCCGAGCATGATAATTTCATCTAGGCAGTCATCCACTGTCCTTTGAAGCAGCTCGAAGAATTCTTCCTTGACCTCTGCTCTCTCATCCTCATTTGGCCCATACACTATGACCAGGTTGACTATGGTTTCTCCTTCTTTTAGTTTTACAACCATAATGCGCTCCGAGACAAAGTTCCATCCCTTGATACTATCTTTCTGGTTTTTGGCCACAATGCAACCCACGCCCCCTTTAGCTCTTTCAGATGTGGGTACACCACTGTATAGCAGAGTGTTGCCATCGAGATCCATGACTCCTTGTCCCTTTTTCTTTGTTTCGGTAATAGCCAGGATTTCTAGTTTTGCTTTCCTCATCTCTTCCATCAGCTCCTCTTCTTTCCCATTTATACTTCTTGTGTTCCATGTTCCATAAGTCGTAGTCCGTTCCAGTTCGTCGCCTTTAAAATCAGTCCGGTTTTCTCTCTTATATTGCTTGTAATCATAGTTTTAGACAAACAGGTGATTGGCCTGTTGTGCCTTTGCATGGTGGACAATTATTGATATTAGATGTGAAACTTATGAAGCCGAAATCTGAGAGTATACATTCTGTGTTTGACGTCTAATCGGAAAAAAAGCTAGAAAGTCTACGTCCGGATAGCAGAATTCGGAAGATAGGACATCATAAACTTCCTGAGTTGCAACGATGATATCCAACGCTTGCGTTTGTACGCGTTGGTGGCGCAGAATTTTATTCATCTGTTTATCAAATTCAACCAATCACAAGTTGATTCGTTCATATACCAAATTACATAATCACAAGTTGATTCGCCTATTTATCAAGTTCACGTACTCACAAGTTGATTCGTATATTTATGTATATAAAAGTTCAACGCATTCAAAAGTTTATAGCCTGAAGCAAGTTCAGGTACTCAACACGTCAGTGCATGAAGGGAATTCATCTACTCCAACGTGTATTGTACGACGTAAATTCATTCAATCGAGCTTTATTGCATGAAACCTTCTTGTACTAGAAATTCATTACACAAAGAGCTAAAATCAAGCCAGTGTCTTCTTCAAGATCAGACAGCAGTCAGTTTCCTGAAACAAATATCAACAGTCTGCCTACGCTAGAGAGATTTCCAAGCGTTGATAGACATTACATCTTACAAGTTTCTCACTATTACATGGGCTATATTTATTGCAATTAGAGCTGTGTATTTAATTCACTACATTTTTATATTTTGTGTGAGCATTGTCTTTCAATACAGCACAAGCACAAAATTAAGATTATATCAGAGCTGTGTGCTTTCTGTGCTTCTCTATGGTGCGGAATGCTGGAGAGTTACAGAGAAGGAAATGTCGAAATTGTCCTCTTTTCACACAACATGCCTAAGAGAAATTCACAGAATCTTTTGGCCGAATACCATCACTAACCAAGATCTGCTTACTCGTAGCAAGCAAGAGGACATGCACACCATCATAGCTGGCAGACGCTGGAGCTGGGTTGGTCATGTCCTCAGAAGAGACCCCGATGCCATCACAAGAACAGCTATGCTTTGGACCCCTGAAGGAAAACGAAAGAGAGGCCGACCAAAAACAACCTGGCAGAGGACTGTGGAGGCTGAGATGCAAAGAATGAACCAGAGTTGGGGCACTGTACGAAGGATGGCCACCGACCGAGCAAAGTGGAATCAATTTGTTGTTGCCCTACAAGACGCCACTAGGCGTGATGGCCACTGACTGCTTTGACGGTCGGCGGCTAAGGATCAAAGAAGAAGATTGTCTTTCACAATGATCCAAATACTTTATACTAACCCTTTAAGAGTATATATTTAACAAATAAACATATAGCCGTGTTGATCGATAATTAGTTATTTAATGGTATCACTCGTGCTGTTTAAGCTAAGTATCTACATATAGGCAAAATCTTCATTTGGGATGCTGGGGGCTCATTCTTTACCGAGATCTGAGGGAAGAAGTAAATGTTGTAGAAAACCTTAATTCAACTCTTCATGATTTATTAGATATCACTATATAGTGGAGAGTATTTGCCTTCCCATCTTCTTGTCCTTATCTCGAATAAGGTCTGTCTTTTCTTAACGAGCCAATTTCTTGAGACCTTCTTGACAAAATTCCCTAGGCCATCACTTTTTTGCACCGTATGATATTGTAGCGGTCCGACAACTGGTGTCCCACCCGGTAGAACGGCGCGACAGATGGTTACGTTTATTTTCTGTCCCTATATATTTTTACTATCAAAGTAAATGGAACAATTTTAAAACAAGTCAATATATTGAAATACCTGCGAACGTTAAAAACATCGGGCGAACGAAGCTATCTCATAAGTGAAGAGTAGACTACCCCAGGCAGAAGCAGCAATCTATAAAACAAAAATAATTTTATGCAACAACTCTTTGTCAATGGAAGTAGGAAAGAGAGTTCTTCAGTGTTACAAAGAACAAATCCTGACATACGGAAGTGAAACGTGGACAATTAGTAAACAAGTAGAAAAAGCACTAGTGCCACACAGATATGGTTTTATTTAAAAAATGATAAAAATGTCATGGACAGATAAAATGAGTTGTGAAGATGTTCTGAAAGAGGTCAACTTGCAAGTGATGCTTATTCCTCCTGTTAGAAGGTAGCAATCCTATTTCTTTGGGCATGTTATGAGAAGAAGGAGGCTGGAGTATATTAAAACAACAGGAAAGAAAGAAGGAAATCAGATGTTATGAGAAGAAGGAGGCTGGAGTATGGAGAGACATGATCACCTACCCCACCAGCCATATACTTGAAGAAGAAGAAGAAGAAGAAGAAGAAGAAGAAGTTATATATTTGATGCAGGATGTAATTCCTACAATTTTTTCCTGATGTCGTCGTATCCTATTCTGTCTCTCCTGGTGAAAATTAATGTCTCTTCTAAGACATTTGATCTTGCACGATCTGATTTTTCCTCTTATAAGCAGGGCCGGATTACGCCAAGAAGGGCCTATAGGCTTTTTGGTGTTTGGGCCCTCCGCCCCCCTCACCTATTAGGCAATGATTTTAAAATTTTTTTTTCAAACCTATCAAAGTGATGGTAGATACTAGTATTATAAATAGACTAGTATGTTAGCATTGCTTACTTCTTTTATTAGTAATCATTTTTTTATTAATGTTTGTAAGTATTGTTTTTATTATCATTAAAGTAAACCCAATAGACACATTTTATTGAACCATTTTCTTGTTTTTCTTTCAACAATTTCTTCAATAACTGGCAAGAAATCAGTTTTTCTAAGAACAGAAGATTCTAGTCGCATCAATGCCCAATTGTTAAGTTTGTCAACGTTCATGGTGGATCGTAGATAGTTTTTAACCGTTTGAGTGTAAAAAAATAGCCGTTCTCCAGAGCAGTTGGTTGTCAAAAGTGATAAATAGATGCGAAGACAAAAAAATACATTTGGAAAGACTTCTTCACGGCCATTGTGTACAAGCGTTCTAAACGTGCGAAGGGCAAATAAAGACTTACAGGAATAGCAAATAGTTCACGCGCCGTTATGATTTTGCTCGGGTGGATTATGTTTTTTGAGCTAGTTTTGTTTTTACTGTCTTTTTAGAACGTTATGATTGCGATTGCAATGTGCAAACATTTTCTTTTTGTACATAAATCTATGCATTTTAAAACTTCTTTAACTTATGCACGAGCCTCCAAATGCTTCGGGCGCCCCTAGGCTTCAGCCTACTTAGCCTAATGGATAATCCGGCCCTGCTCCTATGCTCTAATAGTGACCATGTTTGACTCTGATAACAGTAGAACTATGTCAAGGAATGAGTTGGATTTTTTTAAAAAGCAACTAGCATAATCTTCCAAAAATAAATTTAAAAAAGTGCGGAGAAGAGCACTCTGAGCAACAAAGAAAATAACGAGGAAAGAACGTGAGCTGATGGCTCGCAAAAGAAGGACGGTATGCTTTTGTTGAAGACCTATGCTCTGTGGGGAACAGAAGGGTGTTTTAAGTGTTTCCAGTTTATCCGACTCCATGAACTTTTCATTGTTTTAAAACTGTGTTGGAACCTAAGACGCGTCAACAGTGAGAAATGCAGTTTGCGACCCATAGCTAGACTGCTTGCGTCAGGGGTCAGCGAACCAAAGCTGACCAAGACCCTACTCCACCTCCAAGTGGTGGTCCTGGAAAACAGGCTGCATCACTGCAGTCTGGCTGAGTGAGTAGGGATCGAAGAGGGAAGGCTAACCCGGTCCCAAAAATGCTGTGCTGAAGTCGGATGTGTCGGTCGAAAGGCACAAATATCGCAGCTTTGCTGTAAACGGACACAATGCAACCAACGCCCTTTTCAGGACGAACAAAGAAGAAACTGTGTTGGGGTCCGAGTGGCTAAAAGACATGGCGTCCGTTCCGAATTCTAAAGGTTGCGGGTTCGATTCCCAGTTTAGGGAATACAATTTTTTTAAATTTTTTTCAGGACCAGTGGTCCAAGTGATGTCATATTTCACCCCCCCCCCCACGCCCCCTGTCTCCTGGGTAGTGAGATCGGATGTCTATCCTTTTCGGATACGGGCGAAGAAATGGGAGGTCCCGTCTGCATGTTGCGCACGATAAAAATCCCACGGCAGTTGGAAATCGTAAAGAGTAGGCCATAAGGCCACTGCCCCTGCCAAATTAAAAAATTAGAAACCTACCCACCACAAAAACATTTATATAATGTGCGATTACTATATACACACATTGGGATTGTCGCCGGTGCTATGGAGTTCGTGCACTGTGCTGAGACCCTCCCTGTTTTATCTAAGGGAAGAGATCGGAGCACTGATGGAGCTATCCATGCGCAATGAAGACAGTTCTTAAAACAAAACAAAACAAAAAACTGTGTGTCTGACGTCATTTGTTGTATAGAAATGGAAATGTTACATGGAGCTATAGTTACACGTCTTTAGAAATGTTACATTGAGCTATAGTTACACGTCTTTAGAAATGTTATATGGAGCTATAGTTACACGTCTTTAGAAACGTTACATGGAGCTATAGTTACACGTCTTTAGAAATGTTACATTCAGCTATAGTTACACGTCTTTAGAAATGTTACATGGAGCTATAGTTACACGTCTTTAGAAATGTTACATGGAGCTATAGTTACACGTCTTTAGAAATGCATTAGTCTTTTGTTCATCTTCCCATCCTTTATATGTATTTTTGCATTTCTTGTTCTGACAAAGTCTACATTCCTCTGCAAAGATGTGGCTTCCTAACCTTTAATTTCACAACCTCCAGTTTATCTTCTTTTTTAAAAATCAATATTCCCTCAAGACAGTGCAGACTACGCTGGTTTCAATATGTCCGCCGCAAAGAAGATGGTCGCATCCCGAAAGATATCTTCTACAGACAACTGCAGATGGAAAAAGAACAGTTGGGCGAATGCAGCTGAGGTTTAAAGATGTGTGCTAGAGAGACATGAGAGTACTGGACATAAATTCAGCAACCTGGGAGGATGAAGCTGCCGATTGCACCAAGTGACGATGCTCTCTAAGGCGCCACCTCAGATTGGGCGAAAAGAAGCTCTCACAGCAAGCAGAAAAGAGGAGAAAACGTGGAAAGAAAAGAAAATAAGCAGCTGAGAATAGTCACCTCAGAGGTGTACTCCTATAGTCAGTTATGACTGAAGGGGCAATTATTATTATAATGTTCTGACAAAGTCTATATTCCTCTGCAAAGATGTGGCTTCCTAACCTTTAATTTAAGAACCTCCAGTTGTACCACCTTTTTATTAATCAATATTCCCTCAGACTAGCTCTCTCGCTCTATGTATTGCTCTCCAGCTGTTCTGCATCTTCGCAGCTTGTCTTCCACCAGACAAGTTGTTACATTTGTTGCTGTTTTCCCTATCTTTGTCTAAATTTCATTTTCTGGTCGCATTAATGCTTTTTTAATATGAGTTTTCCCTCTCATTGGGGAACGCGCCCTGTTCAATCTAGACACTGGGACCGTCGGTTATATTAGGGCGCACGATCAAATATTAAAAACAACACCTGGGCCTATGCATACACAGATGGCTCAGCAACACAAGCAACGAAAGATGGAGGTGTGATTCTTCTTCTTCTTCTTCTTCGTTCGCCCTGAAAAGGACGGTGGTTGCGTTGTGTCTGTTTACAACGTAGCTGTGATATCTGCACCTTTCGGTCGACACATCCGACTTCTGCACGGCATTTTTTAGGACCGGGTTTGCCTTCCCATTTCGATCCACACTCGCTCAGCCAGCCTGCACAGCTGCAGACTGTTTCCAGGACCACCACGTGGAGGTGGAGTGCGGTCTTGACCAGCTCTGGTTCGCTGGTCCTGACGCAGGCAGTCAAGCTATGAGTCGCTGACTGCGGTCTCTATTGCTGCGTCTTGAGGTCCCGAGGTGTGATTCAGCACTTAAACTCTGGTAAACACTAAGGATGTTAGTAGCAACAGGAAAATTCTCAAGTAACTTCAGAACAGAAGCAGAGTTTCTTAAAAACGGAACTAATCTAAGTATAACATGCTGATTCATGTTTTTATATTCCACGTTAATTCAGTAAGAGAATGGGATATACCTGATGTAAGTCTTTTATAATTGGATATGTGCCCTTATATAACCGACGGACCTTGTGGCGAGGTTGAACTGAGCGCCTCCCCAAAACGAGGAAAAACTTCTATAACAACAGAGATGTGGAAGATTCCTTCATTTGTCCAGCCATCAATCCATCCATTCATCTATCTAGCCGGTCGATCCAGTCTTCGGGCTAAAGATCAATTCATGTATCTAGAGATTGGTTAATCTATCTATCTATCTATCTATCTATCTATCTATCTATCTATCTATCTATCTATCTATCTATCTATCTATCTATCTATCTATCTATCTATCTATCTATCTATCTATCTATCTATCTATCTACCTACCTATCTATCTATCTATCTATCTACCTACCTACCTATCTACCTACCTATCTATCTATCTATCTATCTATCTATCTATCTATCTATCTATCTATCTATCTATCTATCTATCTATCTATCTATCTATCTATCTATCTATCTATCTATCTATCTATCTATCTGTCTATCTATCTATCTATCTATCTATCTATGTCTGTCTGTCTGTCTGTCTATCTATCTATCTATCTATCTATCTATCTATCTATCTATCTATCTATCTATCTATTTGCCTGTCAACATCTCATCCATAGGTCAACATTTCTTTTCCTCTTCCGCTCATTTTTTTGTGTGAATAATTTGTTTTATATCCATGTAATATCATTATTATATTCACCTTAAAATATTATTATATAATGTAATGTATGTGTGAATGTACCCACATAATACTGTACTTTAGAAATGTGAGTCGTGAGAATGTACCCGCATACCAAAAATACAGATTAATTGTAGACGGATTGACCGCATGAGTGAGTGTCGGTATACAGAATTTATTTATTTTTATTTAATTGTTTTATTTATTTTATTTTATTATTACTTTTTCCCCCCATTTACTAGCTTGTTTGTTTCAAAAAAAAAAAGAAACCTACTCATTTTTTTAAATTATGATTGCATACTGTAAATGAATGCTGTTATGGTAACTTTATAATGTTGCATGCCTTTAAATTAATGCTTAAAGCATCATGTGGGAATGAAAGGATATAGTATGCAAGATTAATGAGAGTGGAAGGGCAGAATGTTAGACGGGCCTGCGTACCCAATTCTTTACCCTTCGAAAATAAAGTTCGTTCGTTCGTTCGTTCTATCTATCTATTGATCTATCGATCTGTCTGTCTGTCTGTCTATTTACTTTTTGTGTCATTCCCTTTCTCACTCTTTGTATTTCTTTCTATTTCTGACTGCGTATTTATCAGCTTATCTTCCTATATGTGTGCGTGTAAGTATTATATTTTTACATGTATTTGAGCGCCTTAATGCGCACATTTCTCTGACAGTTTGTCGTTGAAATTCTGTATGTATCTTTCAGACAATCTACGTGACGTCTGTTGTCTACATGACAGAAACATAACATATAAAACAGATCGTGACGTCTCCTATTGTTCTAGCAGCCACCAGAACACAAGCTTCTCCTCCATTCACACCTGTACTTTTAGTGTGTCTCAAGTCTCGAACACTGCTCAGGTATTAAACAAAGTCACGTTCATTCGGGAGATCGGAATAAAAGAACTAATTTAACAAACCTGGTCTGTAGACTTTGGCTGTTGTCAGTCAGGGAATTTGACAACGGAACAGGCATGCTGTTTTAAATAGAGGTAGGAATTTCTAACAAATATCAACTTGATTTTTAAACTGTGAGGTGTTATGTGCGTGTGTGTGTGTTTTATAAAACGAGTTCGCTCTGTGAGTTGAAATGAGTATATACAAATGTACATGCAAACTGTAAAGGTATGTCTAGGTGAAAAGAGGGGATCTAAATATACATTAATACAGTAATGGTATTAAAGATCTTCTTAGACATGAGTGGTATATGTATTGTTCTATTCTTTTTTTAAAATCGTCTAATTAAAGATGCCCTAGTTGTGGGAAAAGGGGGGGGGGGGGGGGGGGGGGGGGGAGGGGGGGAGGATGGTGGTTCAGAAATGTGGCACGTGTTTTTGTAAAATAGATCTAGTCTTAAGACGTGTGACTGTTAGTCCTTGAAGAGTATAAATTGCCTTGACGACCTTAGTAGAGGTGTCACTAAACCTGGTTTTCCAATCTTGTAGATAGTTTCTGGTAAGTTCTGCCTAAATGTCTATTTTTCTCGCTCTGTCTGATTTTGTCCCGTCTTTTCATCTATTTATCGCTTTTTCTTTCTCTTTATCTACTTACCTGCCTACCTACCTACCACTTCGTCGACTTACCTGCCAATCAACCTACCTACACTACCTTCTATCTATCTATCTATCTATCTATCTATCTATCTATCTATCTATCTATCTATCTATCTATCTATCTATCTATCTATCTATCTATCTATCTATCTATCTATCTATCTATCTATCTATCTATCTATCTATCTATCTATCTATCTATCTATCTATCTATCTATCTATCTATCTATCTATCTATTATCTATCTATCTATCTATCTATCTATCTATCTATCTATCTATCTATCTATCTATCTATCTATCTATCTATCTATCTATCTATCTATCTATCTATCTATCTATCTATCTATCTATCTATCTATCTATCTATCTATCTATCTATCTATCTATTTAATGATAAATGCCTTAATAATGCTTAAAGTAAATGTGAGGATGAAAGGATATTAGTATACATGATGAGAGAGAGAGGAAGGGCAGAATGTGAGACGGGCCTGCGTGCCCAATTCTTAACCCTTTGAAAATAAAGTTCGTTCTATCTATCTATCTATCTATCTATCTATCTATCTATCTATCTATCTATCTATCTATCTATCTATCTATCTATCTATCTATCTATCTATCTATCTATCTATCTATCTATCTATCTATCTATCTGTCTGTCTGTCTGTCTGTCTGTCTGTCTGTCTGTCTGTCTGTCTGTCTGTCTGTCTGTCTGTCTGTCTGTCTGTCTGTCTGTCTGTCTGTCTGTCTGTCTGTCTGTCTGTCTGTCTGTCTGTCTGTCTGTCTGTCTATCTATCTACCTACCACTTCATCGACCTACCTGCCAATCAACTTACCTACCCAACCTCCCATCTATCTATCTACCTACCTGTCTATCTATATATCTGCCTACTTACCTACTTATCTATCTATCTATCAATCGTTATGTTTGCCTGGCTCTCTACCTGTTTATCTGTTGTTCTATCATTGTGTCTGTTTCCCTGCTTTTCCTATCTAGTCATCGTCACGTGTCTTTGTTTTTGTCTGTCGAGCTAATAACCTGTTGTTGTTGTTGTTTTGAAGAGGTGATGGGTGGAGAGCGGGAACTTAATAGCTGACCGTTATTGCCTCTTCTCATTTCATCTTGGTCTACCCTGTTCAACCTGAAAATTGGTTATAATTGGGGTATTTAGTGTCATTTTATTTACTAATTTTGTAGTCAATTTAAATAACTATTGTCTGTTGCAGTTGCTGATTTTAATTTATATTAGTATTTGTTCATTTTATTTTCTATTTTGCATTGTATATAGATAACTATTGTCCTTTACACTTGGTTTTAATTTGTATTAGTATTTGTTCTTTTTGAGTTGTTTTTTTTTAAACCTCGTTGTCTTTCCTTGTCCTATGAATGGGCCTTGTCCTATGAGTAGTTAGTAAGTTTATTTTGGTTTTTTTTTTAATGATTTGTTTGTTCTTGTTGCTTAATTTCTATTTGGTTGACAGTCACGAGTTGCACGTGAAAAGCAAATTTCAGCAATGTTATCAACAGGCTTTGCCATAGGAAGCATTTTCAAACATGCTTTATTTCCCTTTCCACCACGTACATTTGATTGACCTTGGAGGTACACACACGTAACATAGATTTGATTTATTGTCAGATTAACAAACATTGTTTAAGCATGTAACAAAACTTTTTTGACTGAGTGTTCAGGTTTTAAAAAAAAACCAGCTTAGTTGAAATGACCTTAAAATTGAAAGTAGCCTTTAACTTTTTTTTTTTGAGCAGCATACATTGCAATTTGATCTGGTAATGCAAAAGATGTAGCAAATAACTGGGAGTTGAGCTTTGGAGTCACTAGAGTGGTTAAGTATGAGATTATGCTTTATAACATTTAACTGGGAAATGATGTGCGATTATATTTTGTTGACATGGGAAATAATAAAGTAAGAGTTTGTAATTTTTGACTAAGGGAGCCTACTCTGCAAGTTACGCCCCTTAAGAAAAGTATTAGATTGTGAGTATGCTTGAATGTGGAAAAAAAAAAGTATACGAAAATACGCAAATAGTAATACGTCTTACTTAGAGAAAGGACGAGAAAATCTACCTTGCGGTCAGAAGGCCTTCGTCAGGGACAGACAAACAAGAGACAGGAGGAAAAGAAAATGAGAATTAAGTAGAGTACATAAAACTATAAAAATAAGAGAAAAAAACACTTTCTTATGTCCAGTCACATGGTGGAGCAAAGATGAGTAGATTGTGAGTATGAAACCTGGGTAGGTAACTAATTATGCTTTACGATTGTTGAATAACGTTATAGAATGGTACTACGGGGAATAGTGATATATGGAATAGGGACTTAATTAGCGAAGGGAGGTAAAAATATTATTGTGTCCCTTTTCTCGGTGAATGTTTTTATAAGAATTTGTGAACGATGTAAGATGCACGAGATTATGAAGTCCGTGACAATGAATGAGTTGTGAGTTTATAAAATTGTAATCGGAAATCGAGGAAAATAGGTTATTTGGATTTGAGATGTCAAACGTAGCAGTAGCATAGGTTTGGGAATGTTTTCTCCCATGTGTTTAAAATGTTAGAAAGGTGAGCACCACAAGGAAGATCGTAGACAACAAGCGATAGTTTTGGTTGGCTCTTGTGTTCACAAGAGATGTACGGTTGTCTAGTTCCTTGGAGCCTCAAATGCCATCTTTGTAGAGAGAATTCTGCTTGAAGCAATTTTGAAATAGTTTTGATGATGTGTGTTTTCCATTCCCACGAAGTGGGCACCCACGCAGTGGGCTCAAGACAAGTATGTTTTTTTCAAGCACAGAGACAGCAGGTATGGACGGTTAGTTTAGTAGTGTGTAGCAAGAACAATTGATAGAAATAGTCATACCCTGGCGGTTTAGGCCAGTCTTCGTCATACGAGACAAACCTACCAGCTCCAACAGAAATAGTACAGGAAATTGTATCGTCAGAAAAGAATAAAAGAAACCAGTAACTAGAATTGTTAAACGTTCTAGACTCAGAAATGAAACAAAAACAGTTTGAGCAGAAAAAGTAATGACAGAAGAAAAAATAGAAACAGTGACAGTTAACCGGAATTAAAGGTCGAGTTTGTAAATAATCAACACTATTGAAATGACTGTATGAACAGTTTGCTTACTGCTGTGGCAAGGCAGGATAAATTGAATCCCCTTCCACATTCCTGAAAACACCATGTAAATAAACTTGACTACTTTTGTTCACCGCTGTTCTAGTGAAGTCCATTACCATCGAGTTCATCATACTGCATCAGTTCTTCGTGTTAAATGTATGTACTCGTACGTGAAACATCATCATGTGCAACCACCCACTGTTAGGATAGTGATCGGACTTACCACTAAACAACAACAACAACACACACCAGCACACACGGCTACAATCTGTATATTTATATATTAATCTATTTATCGAATAAGTGACAGACTTTCATTAATGAGGGCTAGCGTGGAATAGAAGGGTTAAAATGGTACGACGGAACACCAATGTGCAACTGATGACAGGAAATAGACATATGCCATTGGACAAAAAACAGATTAGAAGAAGACACATGCGATAGTGGATAGGACATACATCGAAGGAACCTGTTGATAGCATTACAAGGTAGACTTTTTATTAGAATCCCAAGGATAAGAAAGTAGAGGGTGATTAATTAAACATGGGGGAGAGAATGTAGGGGATACAGAGGCCAATCTTTAGCATATGACACAGGACTTGCGTTGATGGCATTACTTTTTTTTAAAGACCTATGTTCCTCGGGGAGCAGAAGGTAATGCTTTGATTTATGTTTATGTACATTTCTTTTACTGTATGTTCCCTAATGTACGTCTATGTACATTTCTCTTGCTGTATGTTCCCATCATGTCTGTCTGTGTACATTTATCTGGCTTTGTGTTCCCATCATGTCTGTCTCTGTAAATGTCTCTTGTTGTATATTCCAATCGTGTCTGTCTATGTACACTCCTCTTGCTGTATGTTCCAATCATGTCTGTCTATGTACATTTCTCTTGCTGTATACTCCCATCATGTCTGTCCATGTACACTCCTCTTGCTGTGTGTTCCCATCATGTCTGTCTATGTACAGTTCTCTTGCTGTGTGTTCCCATCATGTCTGTCTATGTACATTTCTCTTGCTGTGTGCTCCAATCATGTCTGTCTATGTACACTCCTCTTGCTGTATGTTCCCATCATGTCTGTCTACGTACATTTCTCTGGCTATATGTTCCCATCATGTCTGTCTTTGTACATTTATCTTGCTGTATGTTCCCATCATGTATGTCTATGTGCATTTATCTTACTGCATGTTCCCATCATGTATGTCTATGTACATTTCTCTTGCTATATATTCACATCATGTCAATGTACATTTCTCTGGCTGCACGTTCTCATCATGTCTGTCTATGTACATTTCTCTTGCTATATATTCACATCATGTCTATGTACATTTCTCTGGCTGCATGTTCTTATCATGTCTATCTATGTGCATTTCTCTTGCTGTATGTTACCATGTATTATTTAATTTTCAGGCACAACATCACAAGCGACATCAGAAGAAAAAAAACATGAAACCAACACAATTTCTCGCAGTTATCTCCCTCGTCCTCGTCGTCCTCACCATCATGACAGACCCTGCAGTGGCCTCCCACAAGAACGTACACCACACACACACGCACCATGTAACGAATACCCACAAACATGACCACAGCCACAGCCACAAGCATGACCACTACCACCATTATGAGACCAGCGCCAGCAGCAGCAACACCAAGAAAAAGGAAGAGGAGGAGTTACTGCTGACGATAATGACGTTAATGTTACTCCGTAACAGAAACAACGCTAATGCTAACGCTAACGCCAACGCAAATAATAACCCAGCTGTTGTTGGTTAGCTTTGCTGTGTTTTTATGGTAGTCCATTTTCCCATATTCATGCATTATCATTTTGCTCCTAGTGTAGCACATGTCTTCAATAAATTCATGTTCAAAGTCGTTAAATGTCTTCCTTTTTCATTTCTGTCTACAGTTCTCTTCTTCATGTTTGTTTTTGTGGTTTCGTTTTATCTTTCTTCTTCTTCTTCTTCTTCTTCTTCTTCTTCTTCTGCTTCTTCTTCTTCTTCTTCTTCTTCTTCTTCTTCTTCTTCTTCTTCTTCTTCTTCTTCTTCTTCTTCTTCTTCTTCTTCTTCTTCTTCTTCTTCTTCAGGTGCCTGGTCTGGAACAGACACGGGCGATCATGACCCTCCAATCTTCTCTGTCTTTTGATAGTCTAATGAGGTTGTTGTTGCCCGTGCTGTTGTTTGTTGCCCAGTTGTTTAAGCTTTCCACATACATCTTTCTCTGCCTTCCTCTTCCTCTCCTACCTGGTATTTTCCCCACATAAGACTAATTCCTCCACTCCTCCTCTTCTGTTAATATGTCCCATAAATTTCATTTGTCTTTTCCTGATGGTTTTGATGAGCGATCTATTAACACCCGCAGTTGTCAATACCTCGGCATTTGTTTTCTTCTCTGTCCACGATTGTAGCGTGAGGTTTTTATTGGCTCTAGGATCGGTGTATTACTGACAATACAGAAATAGAATTTCTGCAGGAAAATGGTGAAGTCCCAGTGTCTAAGAGAACTACTTGTATCACAAATTAGTTACGGCTGTGAATGAGCTGATCTCGAAAAATTGGTAGAGTGGAGACAGTCATACAATGCCACCCCGCTGTGTAACTAACTGTGATATTAAAACAAGGAAACAGATTTTACTTAACAATGGTAAAATTGACAAGTCGTTCAAATACAATTTCCTTATTATTTATTTAGTTTATACACTATCTACTCTTGTGCTGAAGGGTGAATGTTGAAAAATGGAATGTAATGGATTTGTAAGTTTACATATGATTTATATATATATATATTTTACAACAAGTTTTCCAATTATAGGAAACAAATTTATATCAGCTGTGCTGTTAATTAAGTATATAAAATTTATAAGCTATGCTGTTATTTTTGTCTCTTGCTATGCTACTCAGTTTTTCGTCCTTGACAGTTAAATGCTCACAATTGCTGACAGAAATGGTACTAATGTGTACTCATCTCTCAAAAGTTCTGTCCTTCTTAGTTTGATTCACACAACACCTGCTGATGATCGTTTCGTTAGCCCACCCAAGACTGAGGGGGACTAAAGATGTAGCTCCTGTGCAGTCACTGTGCTCCTGCGAAGTTCCAGGCAGCTGGATTGACTGGACATACGACCTCAGGTTGGATGACACGAATAAAACCTGTAACAAGTAAAAATAGGGGCTAATTTCTGTCATCAAGCCCACCTATTTCTAGTGTGTATGAGATGAGCGTGTCTCAGGTGTCTGTGTCGTGGTTGAGTTTGAGTGTAGAGTATTTGTCGAGTTGGACAACAGTAGTGAAATCGACAAGGGATAGTGGACTGACAGAGTTATAGATTACACTTTAGATAAGGTGTAAATAGGAGATGGACTTGAGACAACCTGGAAGAAGATTTATTCAAATGATCTCTCTCTCTCCAAGCCTCAACTCACTTATGTCTGTCTAAGCATCTCCTGCTCTCACTCTTTTCGGTACTGGTCTAGAAAGCGGGCCCCAGACTTTTTCCGAGAAACGAAACACAATTTACGAAATGGTAAACGAAATATGTATCGTATGAGGGGGAGATAACCCAACCGTCTTGCCGTTGTTTTGCGGCAGTCGTAGCTGGCATAAAAATGCAATGTCTATTCTGGAGGCCAGTAAAGTGAAATGTCCTCAAGGATAGCTTCAAATACATTTCTAGTTGTAGGTACTCTCGACCTCCACATAAACTCGGCTAGGTAGGTTTTCAGATGTTGTCTAGCTGTACCTTGATGTTTTTTATTTCTCCACTTAGCGCTGCCCCACATTCTTTCCACTGTTTGCGTGTGTACTCCCGTGTCTGGATCAATAAAATTGTATCTGTGGTTGACTTGAAAATGAGAAAATCCAGATGCCTCGATGTCAGCGCTTCTGTACCCTCTCCATGAGTCAGAATAGATGGTTGAACCTTCCTTGATATGTTCAACTATTGCTTTTAAGAGAGTTGCTGCGCTCCTATCTGGGATTGGCACCAAGAAGACTTCACTTGTTTCGCGACACACACTCCTCCAAAAATCCATTGTTGCGGTAGGATTCTTCCAGTGTTGTTTTTTCCGTTTCGAAAATAAACTCTCATCGATTTCAACAATGTGACCCTCACCTCCAATCTGACAATGTTGCACTTTTGAAAGAGAAAAGACGCATACTTCACGTAAGAACGCATTCCATTCCACAACAGTTGTTTTGGAAATAAGCAGTTCCCTAGCACATACTTTCACTGAGGTTGACTCATGGCTCCAGTAATAGATAAACGAGATAACGTTCACTAGGGATAGTTTCGTGGACTGCAAACACGTGCCACTACGTAGCTCTCTTCTCTCCTTATGCTTCAGTTCCCTGCAGATCCATCTTATTCTGCCAGCGGTGTAACAATGAAGTTTCATTTCATGGCCAAGAGTACAAATTCTTTCAGCCGGCAATATGCCACGCGCTTGTAAAAATTTGACAGCGTCATTTTCAGTGCGTGGCAAGATCGATAAATTGAACTCCATGTTGATACAAAGGCGGTCGGATCGTCGAATGGGCGGTTGATACAAAAGTCGGATCGGGAGTTGTTAAATAAAAAGTCGGATTCGCGTTTTCAAAAACCTGAACTTCCGGGGCCCGCTTTCTAGACCAGTACCCTCTTTTCTCTTATCATACATAGAGATTCTAGTAAAGAGCTAAAAATACAAATATGGATGGAAAGGTCGTGAACAGCGTATTAATAAAGGTGTAAACTTTATTAAAGAAGAAAAAGCATGGAATTAATGCATATCATCACAACAACATAAAATTACATCAATAATCATCAATAACCAAAATATGCAAAATACACCAACAACCACACACACACCACCATTCATAAAACCTGTAGAACACAGAGAGATGAAATAACTGAGTGTCAGTCCGTCCGCTTTCGGGACCATATGAAATAGCTCTAGTAAGTGGTTTTTTCGTACATATCCTCCATGGTTGATGGAATTAACCTGAATAAAATCACTGTATAGGCGCTATCATTGGTGATTCCTCCCTAATTGCGCGAGGTGGTCTGGAAGACTCTATCCATAGATGGCTGCTCATACGTGCGAGGTTTTAAGTATCCAGAAAATACACCAGAAGAAGTCACTTGAGGACAAAAAAAGTCCCAGGCGCGCTTATCCGGCGCAAGGCTCCGCTTGGCTGTAAATCCTGTTTAAACTGGTTTGGCTGTGGTTTGCTGGTTTGATATTCTGGAAGCCGCGATGCTCTGGCTGGTAATCCAATAAGCGAGTAGAGAGCTACTACTGCATTTGGCGATTCCAGATTTTGCATTGGCTCCGTTGCACTGCGTGAGCTTAACTTGGCGTTGACAAAAAGGGGTTTTGATTCAGGAACGGGGTTGACGATTCGTGACGCTAGCGGTATTCAGAGACCCTCTGGATCGAAGAGAATATTTCGTTCTTCGCCTGACTGGAATCTGCTCTAGCGATTCGGTCTCCCTGAAACTGAGACCCAAAAAGAGACACCCTTTTACTTCAAGCAAATAATAAATCACACTAACTTTATACAGAAAGTTTCGCTCCACTATGGGATTAAATTTATTGTAGTTATTGCTATGATAGTTTAGGGCTGTCTTTAACCATGTCTCCTGTTCCTTAAAAATATCAATTATCAACATGCGCCCGCATAGGCTTAATATCTTTTGTACACCCATGTAACTGTCATTAAATGTTCTGACAGCAAAATCTCCTCCTCTTCTCCCAATCTCAACATACAGGAAACCTAACCTGTAGTTACAGTTAAAAGAATATGCTTATTCATCTTACAACATTAAATGAATTTACATAAACAGATTACAGCATTTGACATTACACAAATAAATCGTATGTCCCCTTTGGAAAATATATTAGCATTCCACAAAATGAGTACAAAGAAAATGCAATGTTCTTGCTATAATAATACAGTTGTGGCTAAATCATAAGATATAAATATATCTATGCCTGGTGACTGCTTTCAGTGAAAGTTATAGACTAGTGTCTAGCCACACGAGTAAGCATAAAATGATCCTCCCTTGCCACTAGAAATATCTATCAAAAGGAATAAGTGACTATCTCCTATAATCCAGAGTTATTACCTGCATCTCACTATTCAGTTTTAAAGTGAACAATCCACACCTGACATTATCTTACAGAAATGACAGTTAATTTTTGCTGACTCTTAACCCAATGGTAAGCATTCGTGGGCTGATTCTACGCCTAATATCTGTTATTGTAAGTTTAACATTTAACCCATGATAAACCGTAACAGTTTAAGCACCACTTAATAGGCCGTAGACAGCGCTACCTTATCACTGAATAAATTACTAGAAGTCCTCAGAAATAAATTCACTTCCCTAACAGATATATATATAAAAGCTAACATGAATCTAATATTATAATTATAAGATATGTCAACTCACCCCGAAAATGACTAGAACATAGGCAAACACATTCTAGTACTGTGTTAAAGTTTGCCTTATCTCATGATGGTCATCTACGGGCCAGGAAAATTTACGAATGTCTTTGTCTATTAAAACCAGTCTACTCTTATAGATCACAAGGGACGCTCCCCCCGGACACCTGGCCTGCATATTTCTACAGAAGTTCGGCGAAAGACGTAATCTAGAGTAAGACAAAAGAAATCGTGCGAAAGTTCCCCAGGTAGAGAAATGAATAACATTATGCACTATCTTGTCTAAGGGGCGAAAACCCAAAGACTGACCGCGGGTTTGTCTCCCCCTGTTTCCAGGATGCATAATATTATGATCCGAAGCAGCGTTCTGGAAGCCAAACACATGGACCCTTTCGCTCGTGATCAAAGGCTTTAAACGTAAGAGATATTCCCCTGGTCAGACCAGGTGCGGCTTAGATAATATTATCGTTCGCTGACCGCTACAGGCCGGAACGTAACCAAACCTCGGGTGGGGTTTGAGAAGGTGAAAAAGTTTGGCCACGAAGGTAGAAAATGAAAGAAAAAGAAAATGCAAAATGACGAGGAAAACCAGGACATTTAAAAAGTAATCAAATTATGGACAAGATGGTAAAATAGATTATCGGTCACGTGACAGTCTGCATGTAGGATGAATGACAACATGGCTCAGTAGGAGTTAGCAATAGCGAGACAAGACAGGTGTCTACTTGCAAACATTCTTTCTGATTAATTAATACATGGAGACATCCAATAATATAAATTCAATACATGAATACATCCAATAATATAAATTCAATACTTGAATACATCCAATAATGTAAATTCAATACATGAATAAATCTAATAATCTGTACACCTAGGTGTGATACAACCATTTCCTTCCCCCTATAATATACCAGGCCCTCTCTGTCAAGTGCTATACTGGCTGGTAACATATATCCTAACAATATTGTTGTGTTCTGATGATAGGAGTTATATGAGACGAGGACTGTTTGGTTATATTTCAGGTTGGAGTTATAGGAGACAATAGATTGGAGTTATACGAGACAATCTTCTTCTTCTTTGATCCTTAGCCGCCGACCGTCAAAGCAGTCAGTTGCCATCACGCCTAGTGGCGTCTTGTAGGGCAACAACAAATTGATTCCACTTTGCTCGGTCGGTGGCCATCCTTCGTACAGTGCCCCAACTCTGGTTCATTCCCTGCATCTCAGCCTCCACAGTCCTCCGCCAGGTTGTTTTTGGTCGGCCTCTCTTTCGTTTTCCTTCGGGGGTCCAAAGCATAGCTGTTCTTGTGATGGCATCGGGGTCTCTTCTGAGGACATGACCAACCCAGCTCCAACGTCTGCCAGCTATGATGGTGTGCATGTCCTCTTGCTTGCTACGAGTAAGCAGATCTTGGTTAGTGATGGTATTCGGCCAAAAATACGAGACAATAGATTGAAGTTATATGAGTCCTAAGAAGGACTGTTTTGGTTATATTTCAGGTTGGAGTTATCTGAGACAATAGATTGAAGTTATATGAGACAATAGGTTGAGTCCTAACAAGGACTGTTTTGGTTATATTTCAGGTTGAAGTTATCTGAGACAATAGACTGAAGTTATGTGAGACAATAGATTGAGTCCTAACAAGGACTGTTTTGGTTATATTTCAGTTGGTTTTCGTCTTCATTAGTCATATCAGGAAATACAATCATTATACCCAATTCCCCAAGATACAATCAGTAACCTGATACATTCATAGTGAAACAATTTATTAAATATATACAGGTGTAGGTAGTTGTAAGTGTCGATTTCTGTGGCCACCATAAATGTAACAGTGTGTTTTGCCCTCCATAAGTGTAACAGGCTGTTGCTTGATTGGTAGTGTTGCAGATCTCACTGGCCTTAGTAGTGTTGTGTAGAAGCGTAGATGTTGCTGGAGTGAGTGAACGCAGTTCATCAACAAGATGGGAGCTGCTGTACAGTATTTCTTGTAACTCAAACGCCACCCAGGCTATCATAAATATTGTAGGCCCTGGTTGGCCGCCATAATGTTGACATTCATGTCTTGTCTTCAAAGCGTTGATGTGTTACAGTAGTGGTGCGTGAGTAGACATCAAAGAGTGCGAATGGGTGTGTAAAGGTTCGTGGAAGACAGTCATCTACTGGACAACACACTCTTGCACCACAACGTAGAAAGTCATGGAGCTTGGTAACACCTCTGACGTTTTCAACACTTTAACGCAGTACGATTACAAGGGACGCCGACATCAATATAAATAGTCATTTGACAAATCTCAGGACATCGTAAACATGACAACAGTTCAGTACAGTTTGCATCGACAGTTCATCAGTAAGCTGTGCATATATGATGCTGACCTCAATATATCTCTCTTTCTACAGCTACAGCAAAATTCCCCGCATTGCCAGCGGGTCTTCAAATATATGAGCTTAGTTCCGCTCTACTCTGACACCAGCAAGTCAGATACATTTTCTAGTATACAGCAGGCCGCAAAATATGGCGGGCCCCTAAATACAGTGTCCACTATGATACCTTGGACAAACAAGGTATAAAGTTCTTCGGGCATGCACAGTCCCGATACACACAATGTCAGCATGATTCGTGAGCTCAAATTCTAGTATTCTCAATGGACTCTTTCCCGCCCAGGGAAAAGTCACTAAGCTGGTAACAAATGTTAATCGTGATTCTGGCAATAGAGAAAATTATGTGAAGGATAATTTACCTTGACATCTCTTCAGAATAAACACCAAAAAACACACTCGCCTCGTAGGCGCATAGAATACAATATGGGGAAACAATTTTTAGACATCTTGGTCGCTCACAGAGGACTTTCCTTCCCCAGGCATAAAGCCAGATCGAAGACGCCAACACGTCTTGACCATTTGAAAACCACAGCTCGTCTCCTTAACAAAAATGTCTTTCTTAGCGCGCCACAAAACTTGCGCATGCGTCGTGACACGCAAGACCCCTTGAGCTCCGCTCAGGTGGGCTATCTGAAAACATTCTAGGAAAGGCTGGCCATTCAAGCCATATATGGTCAGGTAACAAGACATCGGTTCTAAAATTAGACCGCTTGGTTAAAGACAAGTGGGATAACAACCACTGTTGACTTCAACCCAAGTAAAAAATGAGTAACTCTCATTTGATCAAGAATCTAACAAATAATGTCCCCAAACTTAACAGGTACATTTAACAAACTATAATAACAGCGAAACTGTCCGCAACAGTAGTATAAATGACACACAACAAATACCAACATTATATATCTGCTGTAGGCCTATTTTCCTACAAGTTTATGGTAAATATATTTATTCTCTAAGATTAAAACAAGCCAGTCGACTTTAGTGAAACAAGAGTTCCCGGTCAATGCAGGTGAGCAATAAATCAGTCTGACAGCTTCTCTTCTTCAGTCGGTTGTCTAGCTAGCTTCGTGTTGGTGTGGCGCGATTTTGTATAAATCTCTCCCGTATATATAGGTAGATGAGGTAACTTTTACTGCTTAAGGAATGGTTTTGATTGGGTCTCGGCGTGGCAAGCTGATTGGTTATATGCGGTTTAGTACCATCCGCCGTACAATTCGTGACCCAGGCCAACTTCCGAAAAACAGGGCTTATGCCTAATTTATATTCTGTTTTCCGCCATATTGGGAGACAAGATGGCCCCAACCGAGTTCCGAAAAACAGGGCTTAGGGCTAATTTTATTCTGTCTCAGAGACTGGTAAACGTTGCTCGTTGATTGGCTGAGGGATATTTGTATCTCGACATAGGGATTTACCTTAGAAGTGGGTTTACACACTCGTTTCACGACATAGCCCCATCCTTTCCTAGCTGTGACCTGTCATAGCTGACGTGTAAACACCTGCTGTAGTTAATCATTTTGCGTCTGTCCTTCCAGAGTAATATGGTGTCGACTTAAAAAATCAGCTCCTGCATTGTCTCTTCCCGGAATGTAATTCACGGTAAAGGAATAAGGCGCCAGAAGCAGACTCCACCTTAACAATCTCGAATTTAACTTTCTAGATGCTGCCAAAAATGTTAAAGGCTGGTGATCGCTTTGGACAATGAAGTGAGTCCCATACAGGTAAGATGAAAATTTGTCGATGGACCAAATTAGAGCCAAACATTCTTTCTCTATGGTCGTATACTGCTAGCGTCCGTCCTTAATACAAATTCCTGTGTGATATCGGGTAGCGTAAGGATGGGTTTGCTGGTGAGTTTTGCTTTTAGCTCTGTGTAAGCTTTTTCACAATCAGCAATCCATTGGATTTTGTCAGGCTGTCCTTTCTTAGTTAAGTTATTTAATGGTGCAGACAGAGAGTTAAAGTGGGGTATGTATTTCTGATAAAACCCGCATAATGACACAAATGATCTCACATCTTTCTTCGTTTGAGGTCTGAGTGCCTTCTTTAACTTCTCTATATTCTTTGGGTCAGGAGACATATGACCTGTAGAAATAGTGTGACCTAGGAATTCCAACTCCTTACAACCGATATAGCACTTGATTGGACGTGCAGTCAATCCAGTTTCTCTCAGTCTGTCAAACAACACGGAGAGCGCTACTGTATGCTCTTCAAATGTGTTTGTAGCAACAAGAATGTCATCCATAAAGTTAGTGATATGGGGATTTTGTAGAGGTTCCAACAATTTCCTCATCATTCTTGAAAAGATACTTAGAGCATTTTTCAGTCCAAAGGGTAGTACATTAAACTCGTAGTGTCCGTCTGATGTACTGAAACAAAGCATTTCCCTAACTTCTGGTTTCACTGGTATTTGGTAGTATCCCTTGCTTAGATCTACCTTCGATAAATACCTAGCCTTACTCAGTGTAAAGAACAGCTGGTTGGTGTCAGGTAATGGGTCCACCTGAGATTCTGTGATCGCATTTAGCTTCCTGTAGTCAATACATAACCTGTGTTCACCACTTGGTTTTGTTAATAGCACCACACTTGAGCTATAGGGAGAGTCTGACTTCGAGATAATTTTCTCCTTTAACAGATAATCAACTTCCTCCCTTAGTGCTTGGGCTTTCGCAAAGGGTATAGGGTATGTTCTCATGCATACTGGTGTAGGGTCAGTAACCTTCATGTCGTACTCTAACAGATTCGTACGACCTGGCTTATCTGTGAGCACATCAGCATGGGTTTACAACACTTTCTGAACCATCTTCTTCTGCTCTGGAGTTAAATGTCCACTAATGTTTACTTGAACATAATCCTCTGTAGTTGTGAGTGGATATTTCATAGAGTGAAGTGGTTCACCGTGCATTTCTGTTGCAATGGCTAGGGTCATGATATGTTCAACTTCTGATGCTTCCTTGTCATAGTATTTTTTAAGAAGATTTACATGATATACCTTCTCATTTCCGTTCTTGTCAATCTTATAATTGGTCCTGGGAAGTTTTTCCACTATGACATAGGGTCCCTGCCATCCAATATGCAATTTATTATTGCTGCTTGGCAACAGTAATAACACCTTTTCACCCACCTCCAGTTCACTATCCTTTGCTTTTTTGTTGTAGTACGCAGCATGCTTCCTCCTGGCCTGTCTTAAGTTATCATTGGCCAGTTTCCAACCTGCTTTCTATCGAGATGTCAACTCGTTGACGTACTGGTATGAGGAAGTCACTGTTTCCTCTGCTTTTTCATCAGTCCATGTCCGCAGCAATGCTTCCAGTGGACCTTTTATTACTCTTCCAAACAACAATGTAGCTGGAGCCAATCCAGTTGAATTGTGGGGTACTTCCCTATATGCAAATAGTGCAGCGGGTAAGTATGTATCCCAAGTATCAGGTTTTTCACTCGCCAGCTTTCTAAGGATTGAAATTAGCGTACCATTGAACCGCTCTACTTGACCGTTCCCTTGGGCATGGTAGGGACTACAATGATAGTGCCTGGCTTGAAATATCCTGAATACTTCTTGTGTTAGCCTTCCCTTAAACTGAGAACCATTGTCAGTCAATATCTGATGCGGGAAACCTAATCGGGTGAATATTGTCAACAGTGCCTCTGCCACATGCTTTGAATCTATAGCTGACATGGCCACTGCTTCTCCCCACATAGAGCAAGTATCAACCAAGGTTAAGATATATGCATTTCTCTTCTTGGTCCTAGTGAGGGGTCCAACAATATCCACTGCAACACGTTCAAAAGGGGTTCCCATAATGGGCATTTCTCCCAGTGTTGCTGGTGCAGTCCTATGCTTAGGAGCTACTCTTTGGCATTCTGGACTGGATTTTACATATCTCTTTATGTCCTCTGTGATTCCTGGCCAAAAGTAGTGACAGGCTATCCTTTGTCCAGTGGCCCCTATTCCCATATGTCCACTGAAGGGTATAGCATGTCCTAGCGACATAACGTTCTCCCTGTAAGATTTTGGCACTACTAGCTGTCCATGCCCTTTAGGTCCTGTTCCAGCGTTTCTGTAGAGTAGGCCATTCTTCATATAAAAGTCTCCTTTCTCTGGAAGGTTATGTGCTTTAGGCAATTTGCCAAAACAAGACCTCAATGTGCTGTCTGCTGCTTGAGCCTTTTTCATCTCTTCTGGATGAGTATTGATAGGAGTTTCCTCCATTTTCTGGAGCTTTCCCTGGTCTGGACTGTTGCCATAACTACAGGTTTTATAGGTTCACCAAGGAAAACATACCTACACCCCAAAATCAGAGGGTAAATAGGGTCGTCCATCACTGCTGCTTTGATTTCTCCTTCCACATAGCGAGATCTTATGTTGATTCGGGCTATGGGTAATGTCATGGTTCTTGCTCCCTTGATCGGTCCTCTGATTTCCACTTTTTCTGTGGTTATCTGGTCAGGACTCAATAGAGAAGAGCACACAACTGAATCAAAGTCCAATCCTGTGTCATATAAAGACAGTACGTGAGTGCCATTCACGGTCACTTCCTCATAGACAGGGGGATGATGGAAGTCCTTCTGACTTACTGCCAGTTCCTTCCTTCCCGGCTTCCCTGTTGTAAGACATGCAGCATGATGAGGAAGATTCTTCCTTCTGCAGTCCGCAGTATTGTGGTTACTCATTAGACAAGTTTTACACCACTTTCCTTCCTTCCGGTAAGGTGTCTTATCCGATCTTAGAGGGTTTTTTTCCTTTTGGTCAAATCTTTGTTCGTTTCTTGTGGTATGCTCCTTTTGTTCATATCTGGTATAGTTTTGTGATGATTTGAAGTTTTCACCCTGCTTTTTCTTATTCCCTAATAATTCTGCCTGAGCTGCTTAATATTTCTCAGCAACAGTTACAATATCTTCCAATCTCTCTGCTCCTTGTTCCATGATAAACTTCCTCATTTCTTGAGGCATAGACTCTTTCAATTGCTCCATCATTATCATTTCTTTCAAATCCTGACATATTCCTAAACTACTCCATTTTCCAAATAGGTTTCCAATCTAGCAGAGAATTGGTAATAGTTTTCTCCTGGAAGAAGTTTAGCTGTTCGGAAATTCTTTCTATACGATTCTGAGTTCTTTTCGTATCTCAAAAGCAGTGCCTGCTTCAGAACTTCATAATCTTCCTGGTCATCTCTTGAGAGCTTCAAATATACATCGTAGGCCACACCTCTCAATCCCTGAGATAGTTTAAGACTCCACTTTTCTTTCATTAAGCCATAGGTAGTGGCAAGTCTTTCGTATCTATCCAGGTACGACTCAATGGCGTCTTCTTTCTCAACAAATGGGTCCAGATGAAAATTCATGGCCCCACTTGAGGTGCTCTGGCTGGAGCTACTCTCAGAGTGAGGTGAGCTACCACCATTATTGCCAGTAGTTGCCTGAATTTTGAGCTCTTTTAATCTCAATTGATCGTCTCTCTCTGCTTGTAATTTCCTGTTCTCAGATTCAATATTCTTTGCCTCATTTCAGCCTCCAATTTATTGACTTCAGCTGTTAATTTCCTTTCTTCAACTTCTAATCTTTTGGCTTCTCTCTCAGCGTCCAGTCTTTTGTCTTCTCTCTCAGCTTCCAGTCTTTTGGCTTCTCTTTCAGCTTCCAGTTTTTTGTCTTCTCTCTCAGCTTCCAGTCTTTTGGCTTCTCTTTCAGCTTCCAGTCTTTTGTCTTCTCTCTCAGCTTCCAGTCTTTTGGCTTCTCTTTCAGCTTCCAGTCTTTTGTCTTCTCTCTCAGCTTCCAGTCTTTTGGCTTCTCTTTCAGCTTCCAGTCTGTTGTCTTCTCTCTCAGCTTCCAGTCTTTTGGCTTCTCTTTCAGCTTCTACTTGCAATTTCCTTTCCTCTCTATCCATGTGTTTGTCAACTTCTGTTGTGACATACTGAATAAGAGCATCACCTGTCATATTTAATTCCTTACCCATCTGCATGACCGCAGTCCTGAACTTCACTAGATCACATTCACTTAGAGAGGGTATGATCAGCCATGGCGTTACTTAGAGTGCAACTTTGTGGTATGTAAAAAAAAATTTATTTATATTTTTTCCAAAATCTTTTTGTATCTATAGGTAAAGATAGAATTAATTTAATGAACGTAAAGGTATATAGAAATTTCCGTGAACGAAACGAACTTTATTTTTGTGCCCGTCTAACATTCTGCATCAACTATACTATATCCTTTTATTCCCACATATTACTTTAAGCTAAAATGGCATGCAACATTATAAAGTTAACCTCATTTAAGTATAAACATAATAAAAAAAAGTAAAAATAGTCTAAAATAATATAAACAAAACAATAAATTTTATTCATAAATTATGCGGTCAAAACGTCTAGTCTGTAGTATTTTTTGTCATATCTATAATTGGCAAAACACATTCTCGCTTTACATCCATACATTCTTGGCGGAAATTGAAATAATATAATAGACTTCTGTAATAGAAAAACTACAGTATTATATCTCAAGGTATATAGCAAAAAACATTCACATCTCTAAAGTACAGTGGTATGCGGGTACATTCTCACATACATTACATAACGAGCCCCCAGTGTAGCGAGAGGTTTTTATTGGCTCTAGGATCAGTGTATTACTGACAATACAGAAATAGAATTTCTGCAGGAAAATGGTGAAGTCCCAGTGTCTGAGAGAACTACTGGTATCACAAATTAGTTACGGCTGTGAATGAGCTGATCTCGAAAAATTGGTAGAGTGGAGACAGTCATACAATGTCACCCTCGCTGTGTAACTAACTGTGATATTAAAACAAGGAAACAGAATTTACTTAACAATGGTAAAATTGACAAGTCGTTCAAATACAATTTCCTTATTATTTATTTAGTATATACACTATCTACTCTTGTGCTGAAGGGTGAATGTTGAAAAATGGAATGCAATGGATTTGTAAGTTTACATATTTATATATATATATATATATATATATATATATATATATATATATATATATATATATATATATATATATATATATATATATATATATATATATATATATATATATATATATATATATATATATATATATTACAACAAGTTTTCCAATTATAGGAAACACATTTATATCAGCTATGCTGTTAATTAAGTACAGTTGACATTCAAAAATCCGGCAACCTCCGGACCTGAGAAGTGCCGGATTTTTTAAAATGCCGGATTTTTAATGGTTATATGTGCTGTATATATTTAACAGAAAATGACTACCTGTACAGTCCTTTAAAGAAAGAAAACTAAAAACTAAATGAAAAGCAAATGAAATTTTAATGTTCATCAACTAAATAAAATGATAAAATGAGAAGGAATGAGCAGGAATGCCTGTTAACACGTGCAAGCAAGACCCAACAGCTGCATCAAAACATAAACTGTTCCAGAAAACAGTGGCGCGCCAACGCGGTAAATTTAAAAATGCGCTCCGAAATCCATGCCGGAAATCTGAAGGAACCGGATTATCGATGGCCGGATTTTTGAATGTCAACTGTATATATAATGTATAAGCTATGCTGTTATTTTTGTCTCTTGTTATGCTACTCAGTTTTTCGTACTTGACAGTTAAATGCTCACAATTGCTGACAGAAATGGTACTAATGTGTACTCATCTCTCAAAAGTTCTGTCCTTCTTAGTTTGATTCACACAACACCTGCTGATGATCGTTTCGTTAGCCCATCCAAGACTGAGGGGGACTAAAGATGTAGCTCCTGTGCAATCACTGTGCTCCTGCAAATTTCCAGGCAGCTGGATTGACTGGACATACGACCTCAGGTTGGATGACACGAATAAAACCTGTAACAAGTAAAAATAGGGGCTAATTTCTGTCATCCAGCCCACCTATTTCTAGTGTGTATGAGATGAGCGTGTCTCAGGTGTCTGCATGTAGGATGAAAGACAACATGGCTCAGTATGAGTTAGCAATAGCGAGACAAGACAGGTGTCTACTTGCAAACATTCTTTCTGATAAATTAATACATGGAGACATCCAATAATATAAATTCAATACATGAATACATCCAATAATATAAATTCAATACATGAATACATCCAATAATATAAATTGAATACATGAATAAATCTAATAATCTGTACACCTAGGTGTGATACAACCATTTCCTTCCCCCTATAATATACCAGGCCCTCTCTGACAAATGCTGTACTGGCTGGTAACATATATCCTAACAATATTGTTGTGTTCTGATGATAGGAGTTATATGAGACGAGGACTGTTTGGTTATATTTCAGGTTGGAGTTGTAGGAGACAATAGATTGGAGTTATACGAGACAATAGATTGAAGTTATATGAGTCCTAAGAAGGACTGTTTTGTTTATATTTCAGGTTTGAGTTATCTGAGACAATAGATTGAAGTTATATGAGACAATATGTTGAGTCCTAACAAGGACTGTTTTGGTTATATTTCAGTTGGTTTTCGTCTTCATCAATTATTATCAGGAAATACAATCATTATACCTAATTCCCCAAGATACAATCAGTAACCTGATACATTCATAGTGAAACCATTTATATTAAATATATACAGGTGTAGGTAGTATAAATGACACACAACAAATACCAACATTATATATCTGCTGTAGGCTTATTTTCCTACAAGTTTATAGTAAATATATTTACCCTCTAAGATTAAAACAAGCCAGTCGACTTTAGTGAAGCAAGAGTTCCCGGTCAATGCAGATGAGCAATAAATCAGTCTGACAGCTTCTCTTCTTCAGTCGGTTGTCTAGCTGGCTTCGTGTTGGTGTGGCGTGATTTTGTATAAATCTCCCCCGTATATATAGGTAGATGAGGTAACTTTTACTGCTTAAGGAATGGTTTTGATTGGGTCTCGGCGTGGCAAGCTGATTGGTTATATGCGGTTTAGTACCATCCGCCGTACAATCCGTGACCCAGGCCGACTTCCGAAAAACAGGGCTTATGCCTAATTTATATTCTGTTTTCCGCCATATTGGGAGACAAGATGGCCCCAACCGAGTTCCGAAAAACAGGGCTTATGGCTAATTTTATTCTGTCTCAGAGACTGGTGAACGTTGCTCGTTGATTGGCTGAGGGATATTTGTATCGCGACATAGGGATTTAGCTTAGAAGTGGGTTTACACACTCGTTTCACGACAACGATATTCTCAGTATCCTTCTCAAAAACCACATTTCCGCTGCCTCTAGTTTTCTCACCATTTGGTTACTCATTGTCCAACATTCGCATCCATATAAACGAACGGACCACACGTAGCCCCTTATTAAGCGAATTTTTGTTCTTATGGTGATGTTCCTGTTTTTCATTACGTTGCTCATCCTAGTAAAGGCGTCTTTGGACATGGCGATCCTTTTCTTAATCTCCGTGTCACATCTGCCATCTGATGTTAATGTGTAGCCTAAATATTTAAAGCGATTGACTTGATTGATTTTTTCTCTTTTGCTGTTCAAAGAGCATACTGGTATTTGTATTTTCTTAGAAACTACCATGCATACAGTTTTGCTGACATTCAAAGATAATCCTTTCAACTCGCTCTCTTCCACTACTTTGTCTAGAATTATTTGTAGATTTTCCTCTGACTCTGCTATTAACTCTTTGACTCTGCAATTATTTTCCACCCTGTGCCGTAATTTTAATTCACGATAGACTAAAAACAACGCTCAGAGAGTTGTTTTGGCACGGGTGTCAAATCTGACCAACGCTCTGGGCGTTGTTCCGGAGTCAACGAGTTAAAACTGTGTCATCTGCATATCTCAGATTGTTGATATTTTCGACTTTAATTCCCTCGAGGTGTTCAATGTTTCAAAGTATCTTTCTTGCCCCAGTAATTCCAAATTAAAGACTAACTTGTAATTTCGGGTGTCATCAGCTCCAGGTCTTCCTATTAAATTTTCATGTTTGTCTCTGCTTCTTTTCTCCATGTTTTTGTTTTTTCGTGGTCTTTGTTCTACCTGTCCTACCACGGGGATTCCGAAAGAAGCACTGCATTATCTATCCTCTCTTCATCATCATTTTGATATTTTTATTCCGCCCCCCCCTCCCCCCAATTATCTTCTCGATGTGGAATTCAGAACGTCTTAGTTCACTCGAAGACGTGTACTTGAATATTTCCACAGAAAACAGTTGTCAGCTTGAGGCTATTTGAATCTTCAGAGTTTTTTCCAGGAATGGTACTGGTGACAGCCACATGTGCTTTCTCTGTAGCTCATATATTGGGCATCTTTCAGAACAAACACTGCATTGTAATTCTCTCAACAAGTTGTCTCACTGTTTTTTTTTATCTATCGTCATCCTCCCATTTATTGTTCAATGGGAACCTGTCTGGTTCTTGTCATTAGTTGCACGTGTTGAATTGTATTTTTTTTTTTAAATGCGTGCTCTGGATCACTGGATTATATTGATTCAAGTTGTGTTTTCTTTTGAAGTTTCTAAAAGATGGGGCTGCCACCCCTCCTTTGTGACTTTAATAATATTTGTTGTAGGTTTCAATGTTACAATTCTTTGCTCTCCTTTCGGGACCAGGTATGAAGCGAGCGAGTTCTCTTTACTCAACGAACTGGTAATACTGTATTAGTAAAAATTGTTTTTTAATTATCCGTAAATCGAAATTCTCTTAACAAAAATCACTAAACGATAAACAAATTCATGGTTAATCATCATAAAGTGTAATTATTTAACTGGAAACAGACACTAGCAACCGTGAAGTAATTATTGCTTATTTCGTATTGATAAATCGAAGATCTATATACTGAAATTACTATCACTAATGATTGATCAATGGCAGTTATTTGTGTCAGTATATTGAATTGTTCGTACGTCATACAAAGAACTTTAATGACGGAGCACCTTAGGGTAAATATCTTTCTACTGACCTCGACCTAGATAAAAGAAATATAATGACGTCACTAATGTTTAACTGTTTGCATGGTAAGATGTGACTTGTTCTATATATAGCTCAACAATAACGCAGAGGTTGCCGGGTAACTGTTTATACACAGTGTGTCCCAAAAGTCCGTTCTCATTATAACACATAAGGCCTGTAAACAGTACATTAATATGAGACAAACATAAAGGTATGTTATCAGGCACTCGTAGGAAATAAAGAAGTAGGACACTAGACAACAGAAAAACAACAGACATGAGTGGCTTACCCAGGGCCGGATTAAGCTAGTGCGGGGCCTGTAGCATATGTTAAGAAAAGGGCCCTATATTTAAAAAAACAATAAAACAACACAAACATATTTTAACACATACATTTTTAATTTGCATAGTAATTATCATTATCAATTAATTCGTGCTTGTAATCCTATAAACTTGCCACTCATGTTGCTGGTGTTGTCATAACTTTGACCACGGCAGTCTTTAATATCAATGTCATTTGCCTTAAAAAAATTAAGTACACTTTTAGTGAGCTGTTCAGCACTATGACCTTCCATATCCAAAAATGTCACAAATCTTTCAACTGGTCCAGATGGCAAAACATAGCGCAGAGTCAAAGTCAGCTGGTCCATATTAGATATATCTGGAGTAGAATCCAATGAAACGGAATAATACATGTATTTCTTCACTTCACAGAGAATGTGATCCAGTATGCTGGATCCAATCAGATTGATGAATTCCTCACACGTTGTTTTAAATAGATATGATGTATGTCCAAATCCTTTGTTTGCATGAGTACTTATATGCTCTGCCAGAAAAGGGTCAAACTTGGCCAGTAATTGTAACAACCCTAAGTAATTCCCGTTATAAGTGTACCCAACAATTTCATCACTGCCACGAAATGAAAGGCTTCGTTCTGCTAAAAACTTCACAACTTCAATTATTCGCTCTAGAAGTTTGTGCCAATACTTTTCTTGAATGTCCATTTGTTTCACAAGATGGGAATCGACACGTTCACCTTTGTTTTTACGCATCAACAGTGAAATTAAAGCTTGTCTATGTGAGGAGCTTTCTTCATGTCGACGCAATAGATTGCTTGCATTTTTCCAGTCATTAAACCCTTCCACGGTAAACTTTGATGAACATTCTGAACTAATAAGCTTGCAGGGAAAACAAAATAGGCGCCCTTTACTTTCTGAATAGCATAACTGTCAAGTGCTTGCTGTGTGTACACATTGACAAATATGTATTACATACACATGGAGCGACAAACATGGCTCGTTTTTTCACAGCAAATTGTTAATTCACTAAACTCCAACACGTAGATACGATATCCGACGACTTTATGTCACAAACTTGAGTATAACACAATAACACAGGCAGACTGCCGCTTTGGCCATAAATCATCACATAAGAAAAACGCAATGTATGATATGCATAATTAGAACAGCATCTCATGGAACGAATTTCACAATATCTTAATATATTTCCTATTTTTCTTCAACCATTTCGCCTTCACTCTCCACGTAACCTCTCCTCGCTCCAATCCCTGTCTCGACTGACTTTTTTACCCATGACCCTTTTCACACCTGACCAGTCTTCACCCCACTTCGTTCACAACAACTCAGTCATGCCCGTGAACTCGACATTAGCACTAACTGCTACTAATGCATTCATGCCCGCAGTCAAACTTAACATTCACTCACTTCAACTCACAACTTACATAAACATATCTAGCTCCCCCCGGAGCATGAGTACTGACATTCATTATATAAACCGTTCGTGACATCCACCCCTCCCTCTCCAAGTGAAAAACATAGTTTTTCACTGGATGGGTGGTAGATATCAGGAACCCAACCATCCAAAACCTCTGACTGCATATGTGGGCAAAATCTATAGCATCAGTGTGAAAATATGGCATCTACAAATTATCAATAATAACATTCTGAACAACACAAAAATAAAATAATAAAAAAATTACAATAGAACCGAGTTGCTAAAAAAATACAACAGCAACCATATGGCAAAAATCATGTATCTCTAATTACACACAAAATTAAAGGTGATAAACATTACATCAATTTCACCAACTTCTACTATACCGGAGAATATCTATTCTATAACCCTGTATTGGTTACACAACATAAGATAAGAACTTAGCTTATACAAAAATCATGCAGAATACAGTTGACAAACTATTCCTCATGTACAAGTATGAAATATTACATAGAAATGGTGGTTTAAAAAAAAAACAACACAACCATTTACTACAAGCAAGTGTTCATAATCTAGATAACGAATCTGACAGAACATTTAATTTACCCTGAATAGGAAAAACAGTGAAGTTGTACTGTTGTAACAACAACGACCACCTTGTCAAACGTGAATTTGGTGATCTAGATGACTTAAGAAAAGTCAATGGACAATGGTCCGTTTCCAGTACAAAATGAGATCCTAACAAATACCTAGAGAGTTTGGAAACAGCCCAAATAATAGCTAAACACTCTCTCTCTATAGTGGCATATCGCGTTTCAGCAGGAAGCAACTTCCTGCTGACATACATGACAGGATGTAGAAACCCATCATGTTCTTGCATCAGACACGCACCAATGCCCACTGCAGAAGCATCAGTCCTCAGTAAGAAAGGCTTAGCCAAGTCTGGCAGTAGAAGAATGGGCTCGCTGGAGAATACAGCTTTGATGTTCCTCAGTGCTCTATGACACTCTTCAGTCCAGACCACTCTGTTTGGCGTGCCCTTTTTAGTGAGTGATGTCAGAGCTGCCGACAATGAAGAGAACCTGGGGATAAATTTATGATAAAAATTTATCAGACAGAGTAAACTACGTACCTGTTTCTTTGTTTTTGGAGGTTGCAAATTCAAAATTCTTCCAACCGTCTGATCAACTGGTTTTAAAACACCCTGTCCTACCACATACCCCAGAAATGTTAACTCATGGAACCCCACCTTAATCTTACTAGGTCTTGCTGTAAGGTGATGCACACGAAGGCATGATAACAGTGTCTTCAATCCCTCTACATGTTCATCCCACGTGTCATGAAACAAACAGATGTCATCAATATATGTGATAACATTCTTCTGTCCCCTCAAAAGCATTCTTATCATTCTCACAAAAGTTGCAGGGGCATTCACCAGTCCAAAGCACATATAATTAAACTGGAAAAGACCCTGAGGGGTACAAAATGCTGTAAGTGGCCTAGCACCTTCTGCTAAGGGAATTTGCCAATACCCCCTCGATAAGTCTAGTTTGGTAAAATACTTTGCCCCCGCTATTTGGGATAAGAGGACTTCCTGGTTGGGCATAGGTTCCGCATCTATCACTGTGACACTATTCAAGCGGCGGAAGTCTATACATATCCGTAGGGATTTATCCTTCTTCCGCACGATGACCATGGGAAATGAGTATGATGATTCAGATGGGGAGATAGCACCTAAGCGTAACATATCATTCACTTCTTTTTCAACTGCAGAAGTATAATAGAGTGGAATAGGATATGGTCTCACCCGGATGGGCTCTCCATAGGTCAGTTTAATATCATACTCAACTAAATCAGTTCTTCCAGGAATATCTGTGAGCACATCTTGAAATTCGCACAGCAGTGACTTCACCTGTTTCCTCTGATGCTGTGGTAGAGATGCGGAGACCTCTACATCTCTCCATGATTCTGAAGCAACCAATGGCAATAGTGGGATCTGGAGATTGACCTCTTCACCTTTCTCTCCATCTTCCTCGATGACTGCTGCACTAGCTACAGTAACTGTATTATCAAGAACAGCGTTCACAACTGGTTCCAGTTCAGTTGGACGTACTACAAATGGTTTTAGCATATTAATATGGAAAATCTTCTCCTTCCCTCGGACTAATATCAGATAATCCACATCGGTAATCTGTTTCTTTACTTGAAATGGACCTTGCCAGCTCACTAGCAGGTGATTTTCTTTGGTAGGTAGCAACAACCATACCTCGCTGCCAGGACTGAGGGATACAAGTTTGCTATTCCTATTGGCATATGCTCTATACCTTGCACCCGATGTCTGTAATGCCTCACGTGCTATCGAACACGATGTAATTATGCGTTCTCGCAAGTCAATGACATACTCATAACTTGACCTAACGCTATCATCAGCGTAATTCCCGGTCAGTAAGTCTCTCAAAATTTTCATTGGACCCCGAGGATTTGCGCCAAATACTAGCTCAAACGGTGAGAATCCTGTGCTCTCTTGTGGCATCTCCCTGTATGCAAACAAAACTCCCGGTAGGTATCTATCCCACAACTGTGGAAAATCTCCTGTAACCTTACCTAGCATTCTTTTCAGTGTCCCATTGAACCGCTCGCAGACCCCGTTGCTCTGAGGATGATACGGGGTGGTGAACACTTGGGCTATGTCTAACAGTTTCGATATGTGTTTCATCTCTTCTGAAATGAATTGCCGGCCCCTGTCAGACAAAATCTCTTCAGGAAATCCTAATCTGCTAAATAAGCTCATTAGAGCCTCTGCTATATCCTTTGATGTGATGGATTTCATTGGCAATGCTTCAGGCCACCTTGTACATAGATCAACCAATGTTAGAATAAATCTATACCCCCGATCAGACATAACTGGAAGGGGCCCAATAATGTCTATTGCAACCTTCTGAAAAGGGCGAAATGCCAAATCTGTTGCTACTAACGGTGCCTTGGGAGTCCTTCCTTTCTGGCTTGTCTTCTGACACACTTTACACGACTGACAGTAAACCTTCACATCCTTATTGTATCCACGCCAGTAAAACTGGGACAACACTCTACAGCGAGTTCTCGCAATACCCATGTGACCCGCAAAAGGGATGTCATGTGCTGTCCTTAACACTGTATTCTTCAGTTCCACTGGAATAACCACTTGTGTAATGACTGAATGTTGCTCTGCAAAGCATCTGATTAGAATGGAGTTCCTAACCTCAAACCAGTATCGAGCAGACTTGGTATGCCGTATGTTCTTGGACTCCGCCAACTGAAACAAAGGCAGAAGTGAAATGTCTTTCCTCTGCCTGTCTACAAAATCCGATGCTGTAATTCCAGCAACCGTAGGCACCCAAGGGATATTATTGGGTTGCGATATCATAATATTTGCATCCTCAGCCTTAGTCTGAGCCCTCGTCATTACAGCGTTAGCAACCAAATCATGCCCATTTTTCCACTCCTCAATATCCTAACTGATGCAATCATGAACCACATTAACATTTCCAATAATGAGATCAGCGATGGGAGAATCAAGGACGCATACTCGAACTCTACCCGACAAGAAAGGGGTGTCGATCTGCACAATCGCCAATGGATAGTACTCGACCTTACCACCAAATGTAATGCATTTTGCCATCTTTCCAATATAATAAGTATCCTTAATAAATGTCTTCCTAATGCCAATGGTCGTACATCCAGTGTCCCTCAAAACAGATACAGGTTTATTCTCCACAAAACCCTTATGTAAAGTTAAGGTTCCATTCCCATCAACTGATGAAAGGCAAGGCAAAGTATGGTATTAAAACAGTGCATCTGTGTGTGTGAAGGCTCAACAATAGGCTTGCCATCAGGCTCGAAATGGGTCTGTTGGTGAAGTGGGATGTTATAAATATTTATAGGGGACTTAGTGTACTGACTGAGATCAGCTGTGAAGGTATCTATATCTATTAAGAGTAGTGTATTATAGATAACCTTACTTGCTACCACATATCTATATATCTCAGTCAGAATTATTCTGGAATAGTGTGATGACTACGTTATGTGTCGAGGGTATGTGTATGATGAAGTGTAAGTCACAACAACAGACAGATAAACAATTTAATTTAATCCACTACTCTTGACAACACTGTGACACTCACATACATATAACACTCTATGAGAATATCTTAAGGAGTCACTGATAACTTTTCAAATAACAATATGTATTCACTGTTATCATAAAGGTATATGTGTCCTGATTCAAATACAAAGGAACCAGGAATCACAATCAATTTTAATTACAAGTATTACAATATTATCAATATGGTTTACGTTGTTGAAAATTATTACAGTATCCCATGACAGTCTTTTTTGGGGCATCTGTCGAAACAGGAGGTATGAGGAAATTGCATGGTTTTGTTTTGTTCAAGCTCTGTTGGTATTTGTCATCATGACTTTAATAGTTTGTCTTTTGGGACTAGTATTGGAGATGTTCTCAGTTGCTGATATTAAGACAATTAAATTCCCCTCTGAATGTTATTTTTATAAAGTCATTTCAAGATGAGGGGACATAATGTTGAGCTCAGCTGGCAAAATCAGCTTATCTTGCGTGATGGCCTGAAACGGGACTCCTCTGCTCGAATTCTCCTCTGGGCTCTGGAGACACCTCACTGATAGCTAAAAAGACCAAGGAGTATGCTGTCCGACTCTGGATTCAGAAAAGCTCTGACCAGGTGCTGCTCAGTACCATCAAGACCACGGTCCCTGAAAACAAGAAGGATGTACCTTCTACTTCATAACTAATTGATACTCTAGTTCTACACTGAGCACAATACAACACAAACATTGAGTTCAGAGCGTTGGCCAACTGTCAGCTTCATCTGAAATACTTTATACCAGCATTACCCTCCTTAATGGTCACTACGCCTCTGCACTTCCAGCATTATCTTGAGTGTCTAAATCATCCAGGTGGCAGTGTACTATTTGGCCATTCTCATTTACAAGTTTTACTTTGTGTTCAAATATCTCCTGTTTGCCACTGAACTACACAAGCCTGGAACATATTAGCAGATGGGATTCAATTTTTGTGTTCAAGCTTACCAAATTTGTGCCAAATTCATTTGGCACTAATTACTGGCACAAATTCCCATCTGCTTATGTTCCAGGCTTTTATTTAACACAAATATGAGCTGGCTCCACCGCACTGTTGCTTTATCACGATCATTTGCACTAGTGGTCTCGAACTAACGCTCCTAAGTGAGTATATCAGCGAGTCTAGCCAATGAGGCCACGTTTCGACAAGTGTTTGAAAAATGTTAGTCCTTTTCACGTCTCGCCAACACGAAAGATAAGTATTTTTGCCCGAACCCAAGCGTGGTTAGTCTTTCATTTGTTGCGCTCCAATCAATTTGGAGTTTACATGGTAGGCTAATTCTGTAAAAAATTTTTTTCAAACACGTTTAAAAAATTTTTATGAGCAGAACTGAGAACATCTCCAATACTAGTCCCAAAAGACAAACTATTGAAGTCATGATGACAAATACCAACAGAGCTTGAACAAAACAAAACCAGTATTACCTCATATTACCACTACACAACTGAGGACACCACATATTTTGGGTATATTTTTAATCCTGGATATATGCGTCACTAATATTCATATTGATAAAGTCTAAGGAACCCAAATATACAAATTTAAATGAGCTACGTGGCTGCGTTCAAAATATGCAATTTCTTCTACCTCCTGTTTCGAAGATGTGCTGTCTGGGTACTGTAATGTTTTCAAACGTAAACCCATCTAATGTTATCTTTTCTAATAAGAGTTTTTCAGGATTTATAAACCTAACTCTGGGATGGTTAATGTATTTTATCACTGTCCGTCTGAAAAAAAGTTAGTGCATGTAGTCTTACACGCGTGATGGCAGCATTTGTGTATCGCGCGAAGCGTGTTTAGTGTTCGGCTTTCTGCCTCTCCCTTCTCGCTATCCTTTTGTCCATCTGTCTTTTGATCTTGGTAACATAGTGTAGAAAAAGACATGAATGGAATTTAAAATTTAGGTCAACTTGCATATTTCAAGGTTTTTCTTAGAAAGGCAGCACATTTTATTGTGTGTTTGGGAAACGCGTGTATGTTGCAGAAGGCCTTTAATATCACCAACACTAATGCCAATGGTTGTACATCCCGTGTACAATTTCAAAAGAGAATACAGGTTTATTCTCCACAATCCCTTATGTAAAGTTACTGTTCCATTCCCTTCCTTTATTTATTATATGTATTTATTAGGCTTTATATTTACTTGATAATTTATATATGTGGATTAGAATATTCCACGACAGTCTGCACCCCTCACACTCCTCGCTATTAAATGTATCAAGGACAGTAGCTGAATTTGCATGCTCAGTGTTTTCCTTTGGGCTCTCTTTTCGACTGTTTCTTCTCTCATTACAACTGGGGCAGTGGGGAATCCGTCTCTTGGCGCTTGTAAGGGCTTCTCTTTGGACTGTTATTATAATTTTTTCTTTGGGCTGGCATATGGACTTCTTTGTGGGTTGAAGGGACACCTCTCTGGGTCCCTCCCACACTGATAAGATAGATGACGCCTTGAGCCACACTTATAACAACCCCTTCTACTGCAGCCTGACCCAAAAAAGGGTACTGTCTCTTAGGAGAATATCTTCTGTCCCCGTTCCATTTTCTATTTCCACCATCTTTATCAACATACCTGTCTAAGCTGCGGGCCCGAGGATGTATGTATGGCTTTTTTCAGTTTTGTCTTGAGCCATACACGCTGGAAAGGTCTCAGCAACTATCTGCTTGTGAATCGGCTTCCCTGGGTGCACATTGACATACTGCTGTCCTAGCTCTGACATAATATTTATATCTTTTGGCTTTCGCTCTTGTAGGAAAGCCACTAACTCTGGATTGCAAGACGATAGAACCTTGTCCTGTAGCATAAGGTCGGTTAGCCCATCAAAATCCTTCACAATACCTGATAGTTCAATCCACCTATTGAACAGCAACTTGATTTCCGCAATAAACTCACTAAAGTCATTGCTTGTTGTAGGAATAGCCTCCTTAAATCTTTCACGGTACCCTTGAGCAGTCAGTCTAAATCTTCGAAGCAGTGTCTCTTTCACCGTGTCATAATTCATGCGATCCTCTACTGGCAAAGCAAAGACACATTGTAAACTTCTTCCGGTCAAACAATTATTGAGCAAAGACTTGGCCAATCTTCTTTTTAACCTTCCACGATACTGCTTCTTGTTGAAATCTTTCTAGATACACGTCCATCATATCGACGCCCTCAACAAAGGATGGGAGTCGCAGCTTGAAAGGACGAGTAGACTCCTTAGTAGCTGGTCTAGAACTCGCAGCCTCAAGTTCCAGTTTCTTCAAAGTAATTTCTTTATTCGCTTGAATTTCAGCTTTCCTTCTCTCTTCCTTCTTTGATTCCCTTTCAGCCTCAATTTCAACTTTCCTTGTTTCTTCTTTCTTTGCTTCCCTTTCAGCCTCAATTTCAGCTTTCCTTGTTTCTTCTTTCTTTGCTTCCCTTTCAGCCTCAATTTCTAACTTCCTAAGATCTCTTTCCTCATTGCGTTCCCTCCGTTCCTCAGCATCCACAAAATTTGTCTTGGCCCATAATTCAAGTTCATCCCCTGATTTACCAAGTGCCTCTCCCTTGGTGATAAAATCCAAGAGGCTAGACATCCTGTAATATGTATCAACTATGATAACTATGAAAAAATGATGCAACCAAAAAACAATTAAGGAGAGAGAAAAAAAAATGTATACCACCTGATATGTCAAATGGTGTCTGGAAAACTATAATGGATACCCCTTCACCTATGAAGAACGTCTGTCATACACAACAGATTTTGAACAACTCTTCACACTGGGTCTACACACTGGGTCAATCTCTTGTATCAGTCTGTATGCATTACAAACTGTAATAGACCAAAATAAAATGTGTCTGCTTATGTTAACACAAATGGTATGATGATGATTGAAATGATAATCACAGAACACACGACACTACAACAACTGATAGGCCAGTGGAGAGGAAGTTATAGACCAAGAAAGTAAGAATAGACCTTATATTTACACCCAAACCTATCAAACGAACAAAAACAGGATATCGTAAAATAACTTATATACACGGATAGCAGAGCAAAGGACTGAGAATCGCGACAGAAAAACACCACGAAAGAAAGACTATTATACAAGCCAATAAGTAAACAAACTAACCGCAAAACCTAACACCAACAATTGTTCCACAAATTACACGAGGCTTCACAACTCCCCAAGTCTTAGACAGATTGGGTTCCCTACAGCGCAATTTGTCTCACAAAACCTATTAAAGACAACACAAGGCAAATTTCTTCAATGAAGAAAGATGGATTGTGCTCACCACTCACAATCACTCTTATACAGAAATCGAAATTAAATACTACCACACAATATGAACGAAACAAAAACAAAACACTGTACAATGAAGTACCCCAAGAGCTCTACTCGTGCACCCTGCAGCAAGGGCAAACAGGAATGAATATATGAATATTTAACTAATAACAAGAGCTAATATAAAAATAACATAAGTTTCGAGTACACTGTAGAAGTGATAGCCAGAAGGAAGTCTAGATATGACGAAGCAAAATTGTCAAGTTCTAAAAGGAACTAGTATCAAAATAAATTAAGTTTAGTACACCTTTAAATATAATAGATCATAGGGTTCAAATATAACGTTAATTAATCTGCAAAAATGCTATTGAAGAAAGAAGGGAATTAATAAAAAATAAAAAAACCCTATTAGTTCCGGGCGATAACCTTATCAAGGAAGAAATAAATAACCAAATAAATTAATTAAAAAAAGTATAGCCTATATATATAAAAGAAAATATACAGACGCACAAGTCAAGTAAACAGAAGACTGGAAATTAACAAAATTAATAATAAACTTAACTTAACACTATCCTGTGTCCGCTGCTCCACTTGAGATAGGCGCAGGCTTGGAGTCCTGGTGTTACAGCTTAATGATGGACACCACAAACAACACCTTTCACGTCGTAACACAGCACAGTCAAATGTCGAAATCAGCTCCTATGTGCACCTCAGCTCTCAGTACGGTGAACCGGATCTTCTTCACTACTGGTACACGGGGTAGAAAAGGAAAATACGTCTCTCACTGCTTACACCATCTCCAGGCAAGATGTTATGATTTCAGCCGATCACCAGCAAAACAATGGCCTTGTTATTCCATTACAAGACCCAGCAGACGATTTTTCGTGTCAACAGTCATGCCGAACTACACAGCACAGATAAATTGACGACAGATCAGCACACTCATGACGGGGCGGAATAACATAATATTATTGCGCCAAGGTAAACAAGACTGATTACCGCCTTTTCATTCTTCGTGCTACTTTCCAAAATAACACTGTCGATTTCGTCAAAACTGTCCCTTCGCCTCTCCGCCAGTGATTAAACTATTCTTCGCTCTTAAATATTCAGTCTTTCTGCAGCTATACCCTTGCTGACTATCACTGAAACGAAGTTTTGCACATTAATTTCTTGTGACCTGATTCGAACAAATAGGTCTAGTTCTCTGTTCCGCTTGATGTAATTCTTCAACAACAATTCATGAGAAGGCGAAATTGTCACAAATTCTGCAGAAAATTAGGGGTGGGTCCTCTCTTCCACTTACGAGTCCCCCAAAATTGTCAAGTGCTTGCTGTGTGTACACATTAACAAATATGTATTACATACCCATGGAGCGACAAACATGGCTCGTTTTTCACAGCAAATTGTTAATTCACTAAACTCCAACACGTAGATACGATATCCGACGACTTTATGTCACAAACTTGAGTATAACACAATAACACAGGCAGACTGCCGCTTTGGCCATAAATCATCACATAAGAAAAACGCAATGTATGATGTGCATAATTAGAACAGCATCTCATGGAACGAATTTCACAATATCTTAATATATTTCCTATTTTTCTTCAACCATTTCGCCTTCACTCTCCACGTAACCTCTCCTCGCTCCAATCCCTGTCTCGACTGACTTTTTTACCCATGACCCTTTTCACACCTGACCAGTCTTCACCCCCACTTCGTTCACAACAACTCAGTCATGCCCGTGAACTCGACATTAGCACTAACTGCTACTAATGCATTCATGCCCGCAGTCAAACTTAACATTCACTCACTTCAACTCACAATTTACATAAACATATCTAGCTCCCCCCGGAGCATGAGTACTGACATTCATTATATAAACCGTTGGTGACAATAACCATTTTCTTGCATGTTGCTTGTTTGTAAGTTTATGAATATGTGTAAAATAAGACTTCTGACAGTATCGAGTTTTCTTTTCAGTGTCATATAATCGCACGGCTGAAGAGAAGGCACTATCAACATTTTGACATTTTTCACTTCCCTTGGATATGCAATATACACGCTCACAGTCATCTATATTGTTCTAATATCATTAGAGTACTTCTTCGTTTCACTTATTCTTTCACATTCAGACTCAGTGTATACTGGGTTTTGCTGTATGTTTTCTGCTGCACAGCCTGCACTAGTACTAGTTGTTCCTGTACTTCCAGCTTCAGCGATTAGAGTACCACCACCATGAACATCAAAATATTCTGTCAGCTTACGTGTTTTTGATATCACAAGTTGATCTCTTCTTTCTTTTTCTTCCTTCGCTTTACGTTTTTCACTTCCAGAAGCATAATTACGTCCAATATCTCTGTGTCTACTGCTCATTTTTTGAGTTTTCTAACCTTACAAATCAAGAAATTTTAATCAAGATCGAAAGAGAGTGCGAGCACGCCATATACCTCAATTAAAACAGGAAGTTTACGTTTCCTAAATTCTAGTTTTTATTGTTAATGCAAATTCATTTCACAAAGAACGAAACAAATATAGAGGGGCAGTCGCCTAGAGCCAAAAAAGTGGCTTCCGTCCAAACGTGACCAAATTTTCAACGCCACTTAAATGGGTTCTGTCCGCAAACAGTTAACATTAAAGTAATGAAGAGTCACACTAAGTCACCCTCTTATGCTCTTTCTCTCACAATTTCGTGACACCAAATGAAAAGGCGCTAAAGATTGCATAAATCACAAGATCATTGGTTTAACGCTCGTATTTTTTTTTCTTCTCTCTAACCAGCGGCACTCGAGCTTTCCAGCTCTTTTGGCCCAATGACATGTCATTGCGAGGCTGGGGGGGTCAGTGGACTTTCCTTCCAACCCGGTCAGAAGCTTCGCTCCTTCCCATCAACGCTCGTATTAGAAGATGACCAACAAATTATGTACATATTTATTGGCGCGGGGCCCCTAAAAGCTCGCGGCCCGTAGCATATGCTACTTGTGCTACTACGTTAATCCGGCTCTGGGCTTACCCAGGATTTGAACCCTGGACCTTCCGTGCGACAACCCCGCCTAGCTATGCAAGCGATTCCCACTATCCTCCCTGCCATCTATGCATCAACAAAAAAATGATGTTTCGATGACAGGTCATTAGTGCGAACCTCAATACATAACACAGGAAGTTTACCATGGGCAGTTCAGCCTATTAATGACGCAATCACTTCTGTTGTTCCCCTATATTACAGTATAGGCCAGTCCAACAAGACAAAGACCTTAATACTGTGTCTAGTAAATGATAGTAAACTTAGAACAGTAAGAACAGGACAGAGGGTAGGTTTGGTATTGTATAAACATTTATAACACATAAGGAAGGAAACCAACACTAATGACCTGTCATCTAAACATCATTTTTGGTGAAGAAGAATGGAGCTGATGGCACGGGACTTGAGGACTTGTTCTTTTTGGAGGCAAGCAAAGAATAGGACTAATGCGCAATCAGACAAGTCCTACAGAACGACTAAAACGAATTGCTACAGAAACCACAATGACAGGAGCATGTCAGTGTTTAGTGCAGGCTAGTTGCAACTGAATGAGCTGTAGACGCGGCTCTATGCTCCATAAGGAGCAAAAAAAAGGAACATTCTTTAAATAAAATCACAGCTTTTTCTGTCAGTGAGTAACGCTAAGGGATGCAACTTTAGTTGAAAGTTGACCTTAAGCACTGGTGCAGAAAAAAGGCTGTCAGTGGCAACAGGACAATTCTCAAGTTACTTCAGAGCAGAGGCAGAGGCCTTGAAAACTGCAGCAGAGGTTATATTGACAGAAGAAAGTCCAGAGAGACAAGTTGCTTTCTTTACTGATGCACAGTCAGTAATTGCAACGTTGAAAAGCCAAAATAATACAGACCTTGATGACCTCAGAATAGTGCTCCACAAACTTTGTCAACGATTCAAAAGTGTTGTGATCCAATGGATCCCATCTCATTGTAACATCACCGGCAATGAATAGGCTGACAGAATGGCAAAAGACGGTTCACATCTACCTCAGCCTGATGCAAGGATAACTTTCGAGGAGGCAAAGAGTTTTATCAGAATCAGATACAGAAACAAATGGAACGTAGAACATCCAGGTCACACACAGAATGATGCTTACTACCAGCTCAACAGAAGAGAACAAGTGGTAATCTTCAGACTCCGCACTAGCCACAACAGATTGAGATACCATCTATTCAACAAGCTAAAGATAGGAACTACCGATTAGTGTAACTGTAGCACTGATAAAATGACTGCTGAAAATCTGCTTCAAAGTTGCCCCTTATATGCGGTACAGAGAAAGCGCATATGGCCGACGCCAGCTCCTTTCGTGGAAAAGCTTTACGGGGATTCAAATAGCCTCAAACTGACTACTGCTTTCTTTGAGAACATTCAAGTGGACGTCTGAGACTGTACGAAGAAGAAGACATTAATTGTATTATTCGAATCATTGACTGCTTTATTTTTGTGATCAATGTAAAGTTTAGTGCTAATATGTGCTATGACTACAGTTTTTACGCAGTTGCTTGTTTATTTCATCTAATAATATAACATATGCATGGTGATTGTCCGGGGGGGGAGAGAAACTAATATGAGGTTGTGTATGAAAGGTGGAAACCTCAACATGCAAACCAAGTTATTACAGAAAACACCACAGCAGAGGCAGGTCAATGTTTGGTGCAGGTTTAATCCGTGGATAACCAGCTGTAGTGGTGGCTGAAAGAAAAAAGATGATGATGAAGGTTAAAAGATTTTTTTTTTAAAGGAATAATCGGTAAACAATAGAATAATCATGGGAGAAGTTACGGAAATAAAAGCAACATTCAATATATATAAAATCCCAGTTTTTTCTGTCAGTAACGCTTAGGGATGCAACTTTGGTTGACAGTTAGACATTAATTGTATTGTTTCCCTTATATGTACTCTCCCGAAAATAGTAACATTACGTTGTGCACAAAAATACAAGTATATATAGAACCTGATACGTAGTTCGTGTACTGTGGTGATGAACAGTGGTTTTTAAAAAAATACTTTTGAATAAGTAAAATTGCCGTTAGGTATTTGTGCTTTTGAATTTAATTCCCGTCTTATGACGGGCTTTTACACTAGTTAAATAAATAAAAATCAAACAAACAAAATATTTTGCTCATATAACAAAGAAGGAGTGATTAATTAATAAACTGTTAATCTTCTCATTTAAGATAGGTAACAATGTATCCCCAAGTCTTCTGTCTCTTGTCTTGGTGGTGCACTCTGATAGTCTCTTTCTTGTCCATCTCTTGATGTTATCTTCCCATTTATATCGCTGTCTTCCTCTTGTACGTTTGCCTGCAACTATTCCTTCCATTATGGTCCTTAGCAAGGTGGTCTTATGTCTTTTCACATAAGAAAAATATTTTGTAACAAGGCAGTAGTTTGTTGAGGTCATAATGGGCTGATGGACAGACTGGAAGCACCCAAGACGTCGAAGGTGCTATACATCGAAAGTTAATATCAATAGATAGATAGGAAACAGCTTATCTAAGTCTGGCATCAAGGCAATATACAGAACGTATTGATAATCACAGCCCTTTGACATACGAAGTGGCGTTAAACAAGGCTGTGTTCTGGCTCCAAGCGTCTTCGGGATCTTCTTTGCCTTACTATTGAAGCATGCATTCAGAGATGCAACTGAAGGAATATGCCTTCACACTAGGTCAGATGGCTGTCTGTTTAATCTTTCAAGGCTGAAGGCAAAAACAAAAATCAGAAGGGTCACTATAAGGACTTGTTGTTGGTTGATTATGCTGCAGTCGTCGCTCAAAGCCAACAGGAGCTTCAGAGGTTGATGAATCGCTTCACCCAAGCATGCAAGGACTTTGGCTTCACAATAAGTCTAAAGAAAACGAATGTGCCGAGTCAGGATGTGGGTGCTGCACCAGTTATCACTATCGATAACTATGAATTGGCAGTGGTGCACCACTTCACATACCTAGGGTCTACCATCAATGACAAACTCTCACTGGACACAGAAATTGACAGCAGCTATCTTTTCCCGCCTCACATCGCGTGTTTGGGGAAACTCCAAACTCACAACGAAGACCAAGGCTGCGGTATATAACGCCTGCGTCACCAGTACTCTCCTATATGGCAGCGAGACCTAGAAAACCTATGCTAAGCAAGAAAGAAGGCTCAATACCTTCCATTTACGGTGTCTACGCCACATCCTCGGCATCTCGTGGAAAGATAAAGTGACAAAGGTTGAGGTGTTGTCACGTGCTGGACTTCAAAGCATGTATACACTGCTTAGACAGCGCAGACTACGCTGGCTTGGCCATGTCCGCAGCCTGGAAGATGGTCGCATCCAGAAGGATATCTTCTACGGACAATTAGCACATGGCGAGAGAACAGTTGGGCGACCACATCTGAGGCTCAAAGATGTGTGCGAGAGAGATATGAGGGCACTGGACATGGATCCAGCAACATTGGAGGATGAAGCTGCCGATCGCACTAAGTGGCGATGCTATTTACGGCACCACCTCAGAGTGGGCGAAAAGAAGCTCACACAACAAGCAGAAGAGAGCAGAAAACGTCAAAAATAACGCCAGGAAAATAAGCAGCTGAGGGCTGTCACCTCATGGGAGCATTCCCATAGTCAGTTATGACTGAAGGGGCTATTATTATTATTATTGATAATCTGGCACAGCCAACCTTTAAAAGGAGACGACACATGATCTGATCTGACTAACAACATTATCATCTATCATCATCAGCAGCCGTCTCCACAATAAAGGTCAGCTGCAATACATCTCCATCGTCTTCTGTCTCTTGTCTTTATAGTGCTAGCAAATAGACTCTTCCCTGTCCACCTATTGATGTCATCTTCCCACGTACATCACTGTTTTCATCCTGCACGTTTCCCTTCAACTCTGCCTTCTATTATGGTTTTCAGTGAAGTCATGTCTTTTTATATCGCCAAATTATTTTAGCCGACTAATCTCATTGACTAACAAAATAAAGTGACAAAAACGACGAACATCACACAATCACACCCCCCTAAACCTACTGACTTGACACGCCGTCACGTCCTTCGTGATTTTCCGTGGTGTTTCGTGGTTTTCCGTTACTCTTACCTATTATAACAATTCAATTATTTCACATGTTTAGTTGTTGTAAATAATATAAGCTATGGATCAGACGTTGATGCCAAAAATAGACGCACTTTCCATCCGGGTTTTAATGAACGCTGTTCATAAACGGGGGCGAAATATGTATAAACTATTACGTGATCATATTATAGGTTTCTCATTTTAGACTATGGGGCTTGTATATTCGTTCTTTCAAATTAAATTACACGAATAATTTGTTGTAATATAATTTGTCTTTTCTATAGGACAAATGGGTAACAGCTAAATATTATAATGAAGAACATGAGCAGTGTCAAAATGTAGAAGGTGTCGTAGAGTTGTGACGTGTTAGAGACTTCAACGTACTATGTCAATTCTTTATGAGGGGAGGTGACTAGCTCCCTTCATCGCTGCCTTTGCCTTCTCTAACGAGCAGAAAAGTTTAACAATTAAAGAAAGAATAAAAACACTAACCAAAAAAGAAATGTCAACGCCAAAAAAAAAACTGACTGTAAAAAACACCACTGTCACAGATGGAAATAGTGCCGCAGTAATCATCCACTTTGCCCCTCCCAAACTAGTTAATTTTGTTGCTACATGAACGAAGGATTCACCAGTGCAATTAACACGTGAGCCATCTGGCAATTAAGCCCTATGTGAAAAAGATAGCGAAGCGCGGAGCATGGCGTAATAGATTCTTTGATCAGGGGAACGCACGAGATATTCAGTCTGAGACGGACCTTGGATCGTAAATTTTTCAAGGGAATTAATTGCGTAGCTGATATTTGGTGAGACGGAGATTATGAAAGTCAAGTCAGAGAGGTTGTCGGCGGCAGAGGTGGTAAAATTACCTTTGATTTAAGAATCGAACGGCAAATTGGTTCGGGTCTGGCAGTAGGTGTGACTTTCACGTTAGAGAACGATTGAACGGAATTTTTCAATATATACCATGTCTCTCCGATAGCCATGATCAGTTTCCCAGAAATCTATCGGAAATCACTAGCTTGTTATCTTAAGATTTCTCGTACAGAGTGAAAATTAATAGATTCCGTGGAGTGTTTCATTTTTCTGATTGCGGTAATTTATATACTAGATTTAAAGTGATTTAGTGTGTTTAAAGTTTTCATTATATATTTCACTGAGATTTTCTATGCGAATTAAATAACTTATAGCTAATTTTCCAGCCGTAAAGTAAAATTTAATTACTCGCTATTTTTCCAGTAAGAGATGTTTTAAATTGACTAGTACATACAATAAATAACTGTCTACTGACGGCATATATTATTTACTTCTATCCATTTTATGTAATTTTTTTTAAATGACTAGTGTTCATATCACGCGTTAAAAGAACGGTAGGATAAGCTAGACACTTACTTACTTACTTACTTAGTCGTTCCCCTTCTACCGTGAGGTGTAGAGGTTTGGAAGAGAGAGCGCCAGACTATCATATCGGCTGTCTTCTTCCTGGCCTGGTTCCATTCTAGTCCTCGGTCCTTCAAAGATTGTCTAATGTTGTCCTCCCAGCGGACTCTGGGTCGTCCTGGGGGTCTGGATCCCTGGCTCTTTGTTTCCCATGCTTGTCGTGGTAGCCGATCTTCTCCCATTCTGCAAACATGGCCAAACCATCTTAGTTGGGACTGTTCTACTTGGGTCTGCAGCGTGTGGGATTTTAGGCCTTGACGTATCGTCTGGTTGCGGACCATGTCTCTTCTTGTTACTTCAACCACCTTCCTCAGATACCTCATTTCTGAGGTTTGGATCTGGCTTTTGTGGGTTGTAGTCATTGCCCATGACTCGCATCCATATGTCAAGACTGGGACATAGTTGGAGCGGTATACAGCCATCTTCGTTTTCTTACCAACCTCTCTCTTGCTGAGGAATCCTCGATTTATGGGCTGAAAAAGTCTCCAAGCCGCTGCTTTTCGAGTTGCCAACTCTTCTTTGATGCCTCCCTTTCGGTCTATAATAGTTCCGAGATATTTAAAGTGGTCGACCTGCTCCAGGACCTGTTCTCTCAGCTTAATCTGATGTCTTCTTTCTTCTCGTGATATCACCATGGATTTTGTTTTAGAGCTGCTTATGACCATCCCTCTCTTCACCAGCTCTTCCTTCCAGACTTGCAGGTTGGATTGGAGATGTGCCTCTGATTTAGCAATCAGGGCAACATCATCAGCAAATGCCAGCTCTGAAATACAGACCTGTCTCATCTTCCAGTACCCCACTGAATACGTTCTTGTTCTCTCCCTACATGCCTTGATAACATTGTCCATGAGGAGTGTGAAAAGATAAGGTGACAGGATATCACCCTGTCTTACACCAGTGGTGGTCCTGAACTCTTCTGACTTATGGTTTGCTGTTCTTACATAATTTCTGCAAGACTTGTAGAAGCTCTGTATAGCATGAATCAGAGGTGCTGGAATGTTCTTTCTTGCCAAACAGTCCCAAAGTTTGCTCCAGGGCACCCTGTCAAACGCCTTTTCCAGATCTATGAAACAAAGATGGATCTCATCTTGTACTCAAGGGCTTTTTCACTCAGCTGTCTGAGTGTGAAGATTAGGTCTTGAGTACTTCGGTTTGCTCGGAATCCGCACTGGACATCATCCAATTGTGGCTCAGCTAGGCGTCTGAGTCTCTGCTCTAGGATTCTAGAGTAGATTTTACTAGGGACACTGAGAAGGGATATGCCTCTATGGTTTCCACATTGTCGATTGTCACCCTTTTTGAAAATTGGTGTTATGATGGCAATCTCCCATCCTTTGGTATGGTCTTGTTGCACCACGCTGCCTGTAGGACCTTTAAGAGTAATAGGTCACCTGATGCTCCCATGTACTTAACCATTTGTGGTGTTATACCAATATGCCCTGCTGCTTTGCCCATCTTGATTTTCTCCAGTGCTGCCTTCAGTTCTTCCATCTTTATGTCATCTTCATCACCATTGGTTTCCTCTTCTGTCTTCTTCTTCTTTGATCCTTAGCCACCGACCGTCAAAGCAGTCAGTGGCCATCACGCCTAGTGGCGTCTTGTAGGGCAACAACAAATTGATTCCACTTTGCTCGGTCGGTGGCCATTCTTCGTGCAGTGCCCCAACTCTGGTTCATTCTTTGCATCTCAGCCTCCACAGTCCTCCGCCAGGTTGTTTTTGGTCGGCCTCTCTTTCGTTTTCCTTCAGGGGTCCAAAGCATAGCTGTTCTTGTGATGGCATCGGGGTCTCTTCTGAGGACATGGCCAACCCAGCTCCAGCGTCTGCCAGCTATGATGGTGTGCATGTCCTCTTGCTTGCTACGAGTAAGCAGATCTTGGTTAGTGATGGTATTTGGCCAAAAGATTCGGTGAATTTTTCTTAGGCATGTTGTGTAAAAAGAGGACAATTTCAACATTTCCTTCTCTGTAACTCTCCAGGATTCCGCACCATAGAGAAGCACAGAAAGCACACAGCTCTGATATAATCTTAATTTTGTGCTTGTGCTGTATTGGGAGGACTTCCAGATGTTGTTTAGGCTAAAGAAGGCTGTTCTTGCCTTATTCATTCAGATGTTGATGTCTTTGCCTGCCCCGCCGTCTGGTGTTACTATGCTTCCTAGGTATGTGAACGTGTTTGTCTGTACCAATTGCTGATTCCTTACTGATATGGGCTCAGGGTTGCTCACATTGAGAGTCATGACCTCAGACGTCTTTAAATTGATATTCAATCCCACCTGCTGGCTAAACTTATTAAGTCTATCCGTTTTTTCCTGGATGTGTTGATGTGAATGTGCTAGTAGTGCATTGCCGTCTGCATATTCCAGATCTTCCAATGTAGAAAATGTTATCCATCTTATTCCTCTTGGACTGCCCTCTGTTGTCTGGCGGATCACCCAATCTATGACTGTTAAAAATAGAGTGGTTGATAAGGGGCATCCCTGTCGTACTCCTGTCTTCACCTCAAAGGTTAGGTTGCTCTGCCCAACACTACACGTAAAGTTGGCATAGAGGCTTTTTATGATTGACACTATGCAGCTTGGAATTCCATAAGCCCTCAGTATTTTCCATAAACTGTCCCTATGTATGCTGTCAAAAGCCTTTTCAAAATCAACAAAATTAATGTAAAGCTGTCTTTGCCATTCTGAGCACTGCTCTATAATGTTCCTGAGAGTGAATATATATGATCTACACATCTCCTGTTCTTTCTAAATCCAGCTTGTTCTTTCCTCAGTTTGTGGTCTACTGCCTTTGAAATTCTCTGTATAATTATCCTGCCTAGTATTTTGCCGGGAACTGAGAGAAGAGTGATTCCTCTCCAATTATTGCAGTCTGCAAGATCTCCCTTCTTGGGCAATTTGACAATTATTCCTTTGTTCCACTCTGATGGTGTTGTCCCCGTTTTCCAGACTTGTGCAAATGGTGGTTCTAATAGTTCTGCTGCTAGCTCAGGGTCTGTCTTAAATAGCTCTGCATTTAAGTTATCATGGCCCGGAGCTTTGCCGTTCTTTAACCCTTTGATTGCTGTGATGATTTCTTCTTTTCGTGGAATGTCTGTATTCACATTGTGGTAAAGTGGGATGTTATAAATATTTATAGGGGACTTAGTGTACTGACTGAGATCAGCTATGAAGGTATCTGTATCTAATAAGTGTGGTGTATTACAGATGACCTTACTTTGCTACCACATTTATGCCTCAGTCAGACTTATTCTGGAATATTGTGATGACTACGTTGAATGTCTAGGGTTATGATAATGATGAAGTGTATGTTCACAACAACCAACAGACAAATAAACAATTTAATTTAATCCACAATACTTTACAACACTGTGACACTCACATACATATAACCCTCTATAAGGCTATCTTAATAAGTCAAGGGTAACTTTTAAAAATATGTATTAATTCCTTTCAATAATAGATATCCTGATTCAACTACAAAGTGAACCAGGAATCACAATCAAATGTAATCACAAGTTGTATGTACACAATTTATAGATAGAATCTTTGTATTGACATATATTATTATTGCAATATGTGTGTAAGCTGTGATGTAGGACTATGAGGTAATACTGGCTTTTCAAGCTAAGTTGTTGTTTGTCATCATGACTTCAAGTGTTTGTTTCTGGTGGAAATAATATTCGTAAGGTTCACAGTTTCTTTTTATTTGAAACAACTAAATATCCCTCTTGATTTAAGGTAAAGTCACTTTTAGAGGGGGGTATATACAAGATTGAGCTGCTCTGGCCACGAACTCTTAACTTCTGTGTGGGCGGCAGGAAACAGTCTCCACTGCTCGCTTGCTTCACCGTTTCCTTGAGAAACAATACTGGTCGCTATCTTGACCAAGGAGTATGCTACCAGCCTCTGGATTCAGCAAAACTCAGACCAAGGGCTGCTTCAATACGTTAGTACCCCGGTCCCTGAAACAAGAAGGTTGTACCTCCTACTTCAGAACTAATTTATAATCTATTTCCACACTGAAGCACAATACATACAAACACTGAGTTCAGCGCTGTAGGCCAACTGTTAGCTTCTCATGTAACAACATACACCAGTATTCCTCTCCCTACTGGTTACAACGCCTCTGCAATTCCAGCATTATTTCCTTCTATTCAATAAGATAGGTGTCATAGTACTATTTGGCAATCCCATGCAGTTATACTCCTCTCCGACAAGTTTTGTTCATGGGGGAGCAATATCTAGGCTTTGCCTCAAGTTTGTTACTGAACCACACACACACAGACATAAATTATCAATTCACATTCAATTTTCATCAAAAAGATATCAAATATGTCTAGCTTACCACAATTCAAGGAAATATTAAACAAATACGTTGACTGGCGATGAGTTATGGCACAATTCCGATCTGCCTCTGTCCCAGGCTTTTATTAGAAAAAATATGAGCTGGATCTCAACGCACTTGCTTTTACTATGTTTATTTTCAAAAAGTGGCACTGAACAGACGCTCCTAATTGACTATATCAACTGGTCTAGCCAATAAGACCATGTTTACAAAAGCATTTGAAAAAATTTACTCTTCCTACGTTTCCCTTAACAACCAAAATAGTATTTGCAGTCGACTAATCATGTTTCGCCTTACATATACTTCTAACCAATCAAATCGGATTTAACGTAGTGGCTTCGTTCAAAATATGTATTCTAGGATAGTCGTGTATTTGTTTTTTTTATTTTTTATTGTTTTAGAACCGCCACCTGTCCTGCCTTTTCGACTGTTCTGTCAGTATAAAGTCAGGATTTCAGACATAAAACAGTATTGTGTCATGTTTCCTAATAAGCATTAAACATGTTTTTTAAAACCTAACCGTGTATTGGTAGTGTTTTTTGTCACTGTTTATTTGAAAAAAAGTTAGTGCTTCATGCCTTACGCGTGGGATTGGCGTTACTATTAATCGCGAGACTGTGGTAGTATTGCATGTGTTCCTCCGTGCATCTCTCTATCTCTCTCTTCTAAGTCCGTCTGTCTTTTCATTACGCAGTGTATATAATGACATTAATGCTAGTATTTTATCTGGGTCATTAAGCAGTGTGCGTATCTCAAGGTTTTCTAAGAAACACAGTACCAGTTTTATTTTTTTTTGAAACGCGTGTAGTTGATGCAGTAGGCTTTACTAGTAAACGTGAAAGCGTTACAATTATGCAGACGAAGTAGAAAAAGGGGATTTTTGTACGCCATTGTGACAACACTGGTCTTTTACCATTCTTCTTTCCTTTTATTGAATTAATTCGTTAGGCTTTACATTTACTTTTTAATTTAGATATGTGGATTTAGAATGTTTCACGACACACATCTAGATCGTTTTCAGCTTCAGGAACATTCAATTTTGTCTCTGGTGGTTCCTTGTTCAGAGTTTCTCTGAAGTGCTCTGCCCATCTTGTTTCCTGTCCCTCTGCTGTCGTGATGTGATTACCTTGCTTATCTCTTACTAATGTAATATTGTTTGCACCTCGTTTTCCGCTGATGATTTTAGTTATTTTGTATACTGTGCTTTGTTCATTTCTCAGTGCTGCCTCCTCTGCCTGTCTTGCAAGATCGTCTAGGAAATTCCTTTTGTTGGCTCGGGTTTGGCGTTTAACTTCCTTGTCCAGCTGACTGTCCTGTTCGCTATATAGTTGCTTTAACCTGGGGGACTTCGCTTCTGTTTTCTTTCTTTTCATTTCCTTTCTCGTCGTTATGGTGTTTAATGTTTCTGGTGTTATCCAGTCATGCTTCTTCCTTTCCTGGAATCCCAAGCATGATTTGCTACTTTCTTTGTATATTGTTGAAATGGCGTTGAAATTCTGTTCTATACCATCAGTCAATGTCTTTTCCTGACTTTTGGCAAATTGATATCGTTTCTTTATGTCGGTCGCAAAAGCTTTTCTGGTAAGGGAGTCCTTCAATTTGCTGATGTCAAACCTTTTCTGTGTAGTTACAGTTGTTGCAGCCCTTCTTAGTTTCACTTGCAGTTTTGCTACTACTAAATGGTGATCACTTCCCACATCTGCACCTCTTCTTACCTTCACATCTTGTAATGCATGTCTCCATCTACCGTTAACCATGATGTGGTCTATCTGGTTTCTGTCCCGACCATTTGGTGATTCCCATGTTAATTTGTGAATTTCTTTATGTGGGAAGAGTGTTCCTCCAATGACCAGGTTGTTAATGCTACAGAAACTTATTAGTTTATCCCCATTTTCGTTTGCTGTTCCGCTGCCGCATTTCCCCATTGTTCTTTCATTATATGTATTGTGTGTACCAACTTTCGCATTGAGGTCTCCCATCACTATAACAAGATCATATCTAGGTGTGTCTTCCATTTCTTTCTGCAGTTGTTGATATAATTCATCCTTGACCTCCTCATCGCTATCATTCGTTGGTGCGTAGCATTGTATTATTGTAGTGTTGGTGAATCTCCCTCTCAATCTTAATCTTATCAGTCTGTTGTTGATGGGTTTCCATTCCAGTAATGTCCTTTCTATTCCTTTCTGTAGAATAATGGCTACGACATCACTGTGCTGTCCATCCTCTCTTCCAGAGTAAAGTACTGTTTCTCCTGTTGCTGTTTTAACTTTTAGTGCCCCTGTCCATCTGCTCTCGCTTATCCCTAGAATGTGTAACCTGTAGTTTCTCATTTCTGCCGAGACCTGTCTTAGTTTACCTGTCTCGTACATTGTCCTGACATTCCAAAAACCTATTCTTGTATCCTGTTTTGCCGTCAGTACATCCGTTTTCATGTCAGTGGCTTCCTTTCGGCTTTCACCACTGACAGTCATACGAGCCACAGACTCCGAATGTCCATCCCGCAGCAAAGTTTGTTCATTTATTGTTGTTTCCGTAACTTCATTGTTTTTTTACATAGATAGGGGTGTCAGCCCTATGCTAAAACCCCCAACCTGGAGGACCAGGGTACCAGCTTTTGTCTGACCCCTACCCACACAGACCAGTCCAGCTTGGTTGAACCTACCAGGAGTAAAACTCCCACTGGCATAGCTCTGGGGATTGTCAGGGTACGCAAGCTGCCATACCGCTACAAGGTATAGGTACCATTGATGGCAGCTCTTCTGTGCTAGTGGTTATCATTTCTGATGCTTGACTTTGCTCACCATCAAGGGGTTGTGAGAAATATTCTTTCCATCTTTCCATTACTTCCTTCGGGGCAGTAAGCAATTTGCCTTGCTTGTCCTTTATAAATTTGAGAGCATTGTTTTTCCTTCCTCGTGTTCTTTAGGGTCTTATAGAACAATTTCTGGTTTTCTTGCGTATCTTTTTCTAGCTTTTCTCCAAATTCTTCCCAGGACTTCTGTTTTGCTGCTAGCACCTTGTTCTTTGCTTCTGTTCTGAGTATCACATATTCTCTATATTTCTCTATTTGTCCTGCTGTGTTTTTAGCTCCTAAGTATTGTTTCCATGCCATTTTCTTCTCTATTATTTTCTCTTTGACTTCCTCTGTCCACCAAGGTGTCCTCTTTCTCTTGTTCCCAAGTCGGACTTCACCTCATGCTTCTGCAGCAGCTGTCTTTATAATGTCCTTGAATTTAAGCCAGAGGGTTTCCAAGTCATCAGGTTGTTCTTCTGTGATTCTCACCGCTGTAGCAATAAGCCCCTGATATCTGGTCTTAATTTCTGGCTCTATAAGCTTGTAGGTCTTAATTCTCATTTCTCCCGTTCGTTTACTTGGTTTCTTGCGTGATGTTGGGCAGTTCCTTGGCTGAGCAACTCTTTCAGTTGTTCTTTTGATTGTAAGCAGGTAGTGATCACTTCCAGTCTCTGGCCCCCTCCAGACTCTAGCGTCCCGGACATGTTTGAATGAGCTCCACCTAACAATGGCGTAGTCGATCACTGACTTCGCATTCTTTGTTGGTTCACATCTACTGTATGCATGTATGCGCTTATGGGGGAACTTTGTGTTTGTAATAATCAGATTCTGCTCACTGCAGAATCTAAGGAGTCGCTTTCCATTGTCATTGAGAGTATCTTCTCCATATCTTCCGATGACTCCACCCCATCTAGCATGGTTATTTCCAACTCTGGCATTGAAATCTCCGAGCATGATAATTTCATCTAGGCAGTCATACACTGTCCTTTGAAGCAGCTCGAAGAATTCCTCCTTGACCTCTACTCTCTCATCCTCATTTGGCCCATACACTATGACCAGGTTGATTATGGCTTCTCCTTTAAGTTTTACAACCATAATGCGCTCCGAGACAAAGTTCCATCCCATGATACTATCTTTCTGGTTTTTGGCCACAATGCAACCCACGCCCCCTTTAGCTCTTTCAGATGTAGGTACACCACTGTAGAGCAGCGTGTTGCCATCGAGATCCATGACGCCCTGTCCCCTTTTCTTTGTTTCCGTTATAGCCAGGATTTTTAATTTTGCTTTCCTCATCTCTTCCACCAGCTCCTCTTCTTTCCCATTTATACTTCTTGTGTTCCAAGTTCCATTAGTCGTAGTCCGTAGTCCGTTCCAGTTCGTCGCCTTTAGAATCCGTCCGGTTTTCTCTCTTGTATTTCGCTTAATCGGGTTTTAAAGCAAACAGGTGATTGGCCTGTATTGCCTTTGCATGGTGGAGGGGCTGCCTCCTTACGGCCTCCGTGCAGGCCACCCTCCTCCTTTTTCAGCCGGGCTTGGGACCGGCTTAGGCGGAGTTTAAGCTAGACACGTGTGTTGTAATCTAATATTTTAACAGAGTGGTGAAGAGGTCCTATTTTAACACGTGTTAGATATGATATTAATAATTTGGTTAAATGTTTATATGTTCTTTTCCTAAAATATAGGCTGATCAAACTTGAGTACAAGCGGCTTATTTTCCTTATGGCCATATGAACTTATGATCATACGAACTTATAATATTATAAGCATCCAAGAATATTTAATCTTGATGAGCTTCTTGCTGTGACCTATGCTGTCCATTTTTCCTCATTTCCATGAGAGAAAGCAGAATAGAAACATTAAATTATAATATTAACTGGACCAGAACTATTACCAGATTTATTTATGTCAATCTCATCAGCCAGCTGCGGCGAACTATAGTGTCAGCAACATTTGTGTAACTTAACCTAGCGTTTCAACCACCTGAGGCTAAACAACCTAGGAACTGTATATGTTCTATTCATCCTACATCGGCGATCACCACGCATGAACCCTACTCCAACCAACTGAAGGCATAGATAACTTATTGTATCCAGGACAAATTAAAACACCGACTCTAGCGACTCTTGTGAAATTTGCAGTCAGCAACTACGGAGAGTCTTGGGCTAGATTTGGCAAAACTGAAATTTGACACTTAATAGTATCATTACTTATTAGTGTATTTCCTTGGAATGCCTGCGACAACTATTGGGGTAAGCATAGTCTGAAAGTGGCCACTGCGTTAATGTGATTTCAATGAACAGAGAAAGAAACTTATGTCTTTCGTTAACATCATATACTTATATGGTTTCTTCTTCTTTTTTTTTTTTTATCTCAATAATCTGATGGAGCAGTATAGAAGAGAAAACCCAGAAGAAAAAGCAGCCGCAAAATGGGAATGCTTAAAAACAAGCATACAATCAGCAAATGCAAATTTACCTAAAAAGGAGTCTAAGAAAAATCAAATTTGGATGACAGATGACATCTTGAATAAAATGGCAGAAAGAAAGAAAGCAAAAAACACTCCAGAATATAAAACAATAGACAATGACATACGTACTATGTGTAGAGAAGCAAAAGAACGGTGGATAGAAACAAAATGCAAGGAAATAGAAGACTTGGAAGCAAAGCACATGACAAGAGATATGCATGAAGAAATAAAGAAATTATTAAATCGGTCGCGGTTTGCACAAGGAGGAAGCTGTATCAAGAACAAAAATGGTGTAATATTACTTGATGAGAAAGACATATCAAACAGTTGGGCAGAATACGTAAAAGAACTATTCGAGGACAACAGATGTAAAAAACCATCACCAGATTCTAATGAAGGCCCAAAAATTCTCAGATCAGAAGTAGAGAATGCCATTCATATGATACAAAAAGGAAGATCAGCAGGCATGGATAACATAAAAATTGAAATGATAGAAGCTCTGGAGAGCTTTGGTATAGATACAATCACAGAAATATGCAACGATATATACAATACAGGATATATACCACACGACATGAAGACATCAGTTTTCATAACATTGCCCAAAAAATCAAATGCAACAGAATGTTCAGACTTCAGAACAATAAGCCTGATGAGTCATGCAATTAAGATACTGCTCAAAATCATACAGGAAAGAATAAAAAGTAAAGTAGACAGCGAAATCCAAGAAGAACAGTTTGGTTTTAGACGGAACAGTGGAACAAGAGAGGCAATATTTTGCCTAAGAATATTAGCAGAAAAATATATGTGACCGGGGAAGGAAGGAGTGGACGGGAAACGACACCTAAAGTCAAGGCTAGTGTGGCAGTGTAGATCGTGATAGTGGATTTTGTGGAAAGGGACGTAAATCTGTGTATCACTTGAGATAAGGGAAATAATCCAATGTCTTTCCTTATTGTGTTTCTTCTGGGAAATACTGGTTAATCACCAAAGATAATAATTTCGGAAGGAAGGGACAACTCAGGTAATTAGTAGAGCTTGTAAGTGCTTTGATGCTTTCAAATTTTATCTTGAAGGGTTGAATATAATCGGCAACTCAAACAGTCAAGTGAAACTTCAATAGTACAGATTACTTGAAAGATACGAATAGTTATATAAAAGGTGTACTTTATTTAGTTACGTTTGAGGAAAATGGTGCTATGGCAGTTCGATGAAATTTCTGGTGGGGGAAAGCAAAACTGCCAGCTTTAGCCTCTAAGTCGAAAGGCTTACTGAGTTTCTCACATACTGTAGTCGTTTTGTTATCTCTGTGGAAATCCTAACGAAATGAAAATTGAATTCGAAACCTCAATTATAACTAAATCGAACTTACGTCCTGTGGAGTGAACCACAAATATAATCGTTGCAGGGGTTAGTGCTGGGTCACTTAACTGTCCTGGCTGGTAGAGGATCTCTAGATGGATATTATTATCCAAACCGTAGGAGTCAAGGGCTTTTTCGTTCAATAGTAGATGTAGCGCCAGGTTGCTCCAAACCTAAACTAAAGAACGCCCTATGTTGATTTGACTCTAGCATTGAGTTACCGTCTCAAGCTCTCCTTTTGTCTCTAAGATGCATCAGTTTTTATACTTGTCTGGTGCTATGGCTTGCCAGAGGAAGTATTTCTGATTGGAATTAAGACCGGAAACCTTCTAATGATTGGTCTTGGGGGCTAGTGGACTGTTGAAATAATCTTTAACCTAACTAACTACGAATCCTCTAGTCTAAAATTATTGTTTCTATGTGATGATGACCAACCATTGTTTAAAGTTCTCTCTAATCTAAATGTTTCCGGTCTGACTTGTATGGAGGCCACACAAGGTTTGATGACATCATGGGTTCATGTGTGTCATGACTGATGATGTCATTGATTCTTGACTAGTGGTTTATTTATCTAACTAGTCATTCATAAAATACTTTACTACAAGGCTAATAGTTGTAGCTACTTAATAGTCTACCCTGTTACATATACAGAGGTCCAAAAAAGTATGTATATGTACTTCATTGACTATAAGAAGGCTTTTGACAGAGTCTATCATGAGAAAATAATTGAATGCCTCGAGGACATAGGTATTGATGGAAAGGATATAAGAATACTCAGTAACCTTTATTGGGAGCAAACTGCCACAGTAAGATCTGGAAGGAATTATTCACCATACATAGACATAAAAAGAGGTGTCAGACAAGGCTGTGTGCTGTCCCCCTGCCTATTTAATTTATACACCGAAAAAATTTTCAAACAGATACAGGAAATACCAGGACTGAACATCAGTGGAAGGTCAATAAACAACCTTAGATATGCAGATGATACCGTGTTGTTAGCTGAAAGCGAACAGGAGTTACAAGAACTAGTGAAGCAAGTGAACAGTATAAGTCATGAATATGGACTCGACATTAATATTGAGAAAACAAAAACTATGATAATTAGCAAAACAGACGATAAACCCACATTAAAGATAAGCGTAAATGGGAAAATCCTGGAACAAGTCAAGAGCTACGTCTTGGTCATATAATAACAGAAGATGGCAGATGTGAAACAGAAATCAAGAAGAGAATAGGAATGGCCAAAGCTACATTCAACGACATGAAACATATACTGACATCCAAACAGTTATCTCACAAATTAAAACTGAGAATCATAAAGTGTTATATATATTCTGCATTTCTGTATGGTGCAGAAACATGGACGATGAATAAGCATTTGGAAGAAAGAATTGAGGCTCTTGAAATGTGGATATATAGAAGAATGGGGCGTATCGCATGGAAAGAGATGAAAACAAATAAGGAGGTCCTAGAAAATCTAGGTATGAAAAGAGAACTAATGAGGGAGGTCAAAGTTCGGCAGCTAAAATACTTTGGCCACATAAAAAGGCATAACACCTTTTAGAAGACCATAACAGAAGGGAGAGTTGAAGGCAAACGTGCAAGGGGAAGACAGCGCTATAAGTGGGAAGATAACATCAAGAGATGGACAGGAATGAGTCTATCAGAGTGCACCACCAAGACAAGAGACGGAAGACGTTGGAGATCCATTACAGCCAACCTTCGTTGTGGAGATGGCAACTGATGATGATGAATCTGATTAGTCACGGGATAGTTTACATTAGGACCTATTCTTTTCCCATACTGACTATTTCATAACTTATTGTTACCCTTTGATCTTTTGGGTTGATTAACCTCTGTCGGGATCGTCCTTTCTTTTCCTTCACCAGAGGGGAGAACCTATTTGATTAATTTTCATTTTGTCTGTAAAATATGATCTCTTGATGCATATGATTTATGTTGTGATTTTCTATTTATAGTACACTTTATTAAACCTTTAGTTATCGTGCCGGTCTACCCCTATCTATTATATAGTTTGTTTTCACGTTCGTGCGTATCTGTCACAGAATTGTGTGCATGTGAGTGCAGTGTAACTTGTATTTTCATACAAGGAGAGAAAGTGCGTCTGATCTAAATATCGTCGTCCAGATAGGCTGGATTAGATACATTTTTCTATCCAGAGACTGTCCTTTCTCTTACACGATCACCTCGTGATAAAACTATATCTTACCCCCTTACTTTCACATTGTCATCACTATCCCCTCTGCTCAGACAGGGCTATAAACATCTATTACCTATCTGATAAATCATACACGACAACCACACAGAATAAAACATACAACGAAACAAAATTATGGTCTGATTTTTAGAAATGTTGCATCCAGTAATTAGCAGATGTCACTCGGATAATGCTAACCTCATACAGCACGCGGATTCTGTACAATATACTAACAGTGGCGTAACTACCGCACATATTTGCCGTATATTTATTATAATTGTTGAGTCAATTATATAAGGATGACCCACTTAATTTGTGACCGTCGGTCCCTTACATTTTAGTTATGCCACTGTATACTGTTGAAGCAGTCAGTGGTCATTACGCCTCGTGGCATCTTGTAGGGCAGCAACAAACTGCTTCCACTTTGCTCGATCGGCAGCCATCCTTCGTGCAGTACCCCAGACCTGGTTCACTTCTTTTTCTTCACCTTTCAACCCCCAAAGAAGCATAGACTTTCAACACACTTCAGGTCTTTTCTTGTCTTCTTAATTTCCCTCATATCGGTCTCTGTCACAAGATGAATTTTGGGCGACCTCTTCTCCATCTCTGCTTCACTACGGCAGTAATGAGTATGGTCGGCACCTTTTTCTTTTCTCTGATATGTAGTAGATATTTTGTATTTATCAACATTCTTACACTCGTCTCAGTGTTAAGTCGTCACGTATGTTTGGTTACCCATTTCTCCCTGCTTTGCAAGGAACGGCTGAGATAATAATTAATTGACAACCATGTTGGTTAATCTCGGTCGACATCACACTACAGATTAACACTAAAATCGCCCAGCGCATTTGTTTAATCGCTGTTAGGCCAGGGTGCGTTCTTTGACAAGATGGTAAAGAGACGGTTTATGTGTACTCAAGCGACAGATAACGAGATTAGTCGCCTGTTCAACACATTTTGGACAGACATGCATGACATCATCGTTTCCTGCACACGTTGTGGCAAAGCAGGAAAGTAAGATGTTACATCTGACATATATTGTCGAATTAGTTTATAGATGTTTGTGAGTTTACATACAAGGCAGCGGATGTTTTATTTCCATATATCGGAGAGGTGACCTTTTGCATCACGCACATTATTTCAGGCGGAAATAATTTTGAAATTACCCCACTAAACACGCATGTTTGAAACGATTGGAGCTTTCTTAGCATTGTAACAAAACAAATGTGGGGGAAGAAGGGCCATATAACATGTCCTTTTCGCAGTTTTAAGACACTATGAAAATTCACTGTGAGGATCGCTTGCCAAGACAAAACCAGACTGCTTGGGTTAGAAGTCAGAGTTCTTTTTATCAGACCGGACTGTGGAACATCTTCAAGGAGTTAAAGAGCCCAGGCAACCATTTTAATAAGGAAGACCGGCATCTGAGGAAATTGAAACACGGAGTCATAGTGGGAGTTTAGTGCTAACATAACGACCCCGAAGACACTTGAAAAAGGCATCTGCCAGTGCCTTAAACCTACTTATCTGAGCAAACAGTCTGTGAGCCAAGATTGGCGTAAGTTGTGCATTTTTTTACATTCTATATTTTTCATTAATAATATGTGAACTAATATGCATATATTGTCATGTGAATATTAATATGTGACAATCGCGATTGGATGTCCAAGTCATTTGAGGCTGGCAACCTCAGCTTATAGAATGATGATTTCATGAACCACCACTGCAAGGGTTGGTGACTGCTTTTTTTCTAGTTTCTTAAAGAGAACTAAAAAGCATAGGTAGTCCGAAGTTCCATAGGGAGCAGGGAGGGAAAGATGAAATAAATGATGTACGTTCTAATTATAACATCTACATTTTCAAACGAGTGTAAATGTCTGTGTAAACATATTCATTTTAAAATTAATGAAAGTTTCAAAGCTTTTCAATCAGTGTAGATGTAAATGAAAACATAATCAATCTATATTGTGAACACTTTTCAGTCAGTGTAGATGTTAACGTAAACATATTCTATCTATGCTTTTAACCTTTTCATTTGAATGTAAAGTAAATATAAAGCTATTCAATTCAAATGTAAAGAAAGTTTTTTCTCAAGGGATTGAGCTTAATTCTCATCGAGGGTAAATTCTGAGGTAGATGGGATAGTGGAATAGAAGAAAGGGACCCATAACTGTGTGTCGGGAAACGCAATGCTCAGGAGAGCATTTTGTTTCTATTCTTTTGCCATAGTTGTTGATGGTACCAGTTAAGGGTACTATCTCTGGAACAAGAAGGGAAAAGTGGCCTGAGCTTAAAGACCAGGGACAAACTTTGTAGACACACCCTGACATTTCTAGGAACGTGCTGCGCCCTACAACCTTGACCAGCAACGAGCGTGAACAGTCTACCAAGAACCAAACCAACAGAAGGAGCAGAACCCTCACTGACAGCTAAGTAATACATAAAAGCTGCCAAGTGACCTCCTTTATAAACGTTCATTCCACCACAACAGTGATGATAAACTTTTTCTATGAATAATTATTCAAAATTTCTAAAACCTTGTTAAACCTAAATGATTATTAAATCTGTTATTTGTAAATATACAAATTTAACGTCCATTTAATCATTTTGAATGTACTGCATGTTTGTTTCAGTCAATTTACTAAATACACTCTAAACAGAGCTATACCAGAATAATAAGAATCCCACTGAGTAAATCAGGGTGGGGGCTTGAACGAGCTGAAATTAATAATTGCTTAATTCTTCATAAAAGGCAGCGGACCGATATAAGCTAACAATTGCCCTGTCAATGCAGCATTGTTCTTGACTTCAGAAATATCTTATGAAACTCCCTTGAGGTATAAGCATCATTATCCTTCTATCTACAACTCTGCCAAGAGTAATCTTGTGAGAAGGTAGACATCTTTGAAGGCCATATTAGATACTCTTGAGTTTTGGCCACTGTTGGACCACTACTGCAAAGCAGGGGAGGCACATCCATGACAGTCTCCAGTTCTCTTTTCCGTGTGTTCTTTGATCTTCCTCTACCTCTCTTACCATGGGGGTTCCAGAACAGGGATTGTCTGGTAACAGGCATGTCGTACAAGGCCACTAAGCGTGAAGTTGTGCATGAGGCTGGTAATTGGTTTGGTTTTAAGGACTATCTTCATTACACAACTCTTTCAGTGTTCTGATCTCCTCCCTTAGATCACACACGGAGGATCTCAGCACACGGCACGAACTCTGTAACACCGGCAAGAATCTCAATGTGTGTTTATAGTAATCACACATTCTATAAGTATTTTTGTGGTGGGTAGGTATCCGAATTTTTTAAATTTTGCCAGGGCAGCGGCCGTGTGGCCTACTCTTTACGATTTAAAACTGCCGAGGGATTTTCAACGTGCGCAACTTACACGCAAAACCTCACTAGGAACCACTGGTTCTGAAAAAATTTCCATAAATTATATTCACTCTACTGGTTATCGAACCCAGTACCTTTATAATTCGAGGCGAACGTCATACGTCTTGGCCATTCCGACTGTCACAGAACTGGCCGTTCGTTTTTTTCTGACTCTCTCTCTCTCTCTCTCTCTCTTTCTCTCTCTCTCTCTCTTAGTATACATGATGAGAGAGAGGAAGGGCAGAATATCAGACGGGCCTGCGTGCCCAATTCTTAACCCTTTGAAAATAAAGTTCGTTCGTTCGTTCGTTCGTTCGTTCGTTCTCTCTCTCTCTCTCTCTGCAACTATCCATTTATTTCTTCAGTTTACCCACATAGATCTATCGCATCGCCGCTCCTTAGATTTGTTGACCTCTTTTCATACTGCAATAGTGTTATTTCACGGCTAATTGACCATCCTTAAGGATTAAATGTGATCGCTTAAGTTGTTAAACCAGAATGACTTCAGACGGTCAACGGAAAGTATTGGTGACGCATGCTCGTCTGGGGGCATTGTCACTACAACCGCGTTTAGACACTTGGGCGGATAATATAAATGGAAATACAGGTGAAAATTGCTTAACTCACTTCCGACCAAACATTGTCTGTGTAATTATTATTAATAATTATTACAGGGTAATTCGTCTGGGTAGACAGATTAGCGATAACACTATCTGCAGGCGATGTTACAAATCGGCATTTGAAAGGTTACTTACGATAACGGAAGAAGTCGGGCCATATATGGGAAATGAGGTAATGTGTTTAAATTTTAAACTGATATTTTAAAATACGCAGAAGAAATTGTTGAGATAAACCCAATATAATCTGACACTTTGAAGATTTAGAGCACTGTGAAACACACTTCATCAAGAAGACAACGAGCAAGCCAGAGTAAGGAATGGCATCAGAATTCCATTTATTGCCCCGTACCTTGTGTCGCGTTTAGATAGGTTTTAAAGTTATTTATGGTCCCGCCTGAGTATAGGGAATGGTGATAAGTACGTAAGAAGTAAAGGTGTAAGAAAATTGTGTTTCACGAGTGGATAGTGTAAGGAGAAAATCTGTCTCTGGACTGAGTAGTTTCTCTAGTCCAGCCTATCTGTACGACTATAATTTAGTATAAGACAATCTAGCACCTCCCTATATTTAGAAATATAGGTTTACCTAAGCACTCACACACAGCTATGTGACAACAAGACACACAAACGTGAACAACTCTGGTTAAATGGGTATGGGTCTGACCAACACACAAAGCTTAGTTATTTTGTTTATTATTATGATTAACCTTTCCAACATCGAATATCTAAAAGAGAAGAAAGGTCAAATACGTCAGAATTACATATGTAGAAAAAAAACAGAATACCTGTCCCCTACCCCTTTATTGAGAAGATAAGAACCCACAAGTTAATAACCCGAAAGGTTAAAGGTTAGCACTAGGTTACAGTATAGACAGTAAAGAAAGCACACAATTCCTACTAAACGTTATCCAATAAAGTAAACATTATTTAAAACATACTTTAGCTGATACAAATGTTCCTGTAACAAAGAAAATATTTCACTCTTTCTCTGTCATACGTGGCTACACTTTCGCTTCTTACCTACCCTTGGTGAAAAAATCTCTTCGACATGCAATGCCTGAATAGAAATAATCCAGTGGGTTTTATCGTCCAAATTGGGCCACAGTCCATCCTTTCATTAATTAAATATTATACGGGGAACGCCTAATTTGGTGTATGTTTCCTGGATAAACAAATGTCACCTCGAATAGTTAATGCAGAAACTCTCTGAGATATGGTGTTCACAGTAAACAGTAGGAAAACATCTGATTGCTAAAACTGTTAATTATTGTTACATGATAAATTGCAAAATATTTCTGGGTATTTGTAAATCCAGTTAAAAATTACTATTAAACTGTTCGTTAGTCTCTGTGGCCGGCACTGTTCACTACTGAACTTGGAGACGCTTAAGCCAAAAGAAGACAACTTTTATCCAATCAGCAAAATGGAGGAAAGGTCCAAAATATAGACCAAAATAAAACCAAAATGGACCCACATAAGACCGCTGCTCGCCGTTGATCAGGTCTTGCCTAAGGATGGAGAAACATGAAAAAATGCTACCAATATATATCTACATATAAGCACACGGTGTCTCTAGCCTATTCCTATCTGGTCAGCTTTTGCTAGCACGGCGTCTCTAGATCAGGTGAAGGTATGTGCCCTACCCGCTCATTCTGCGCGCGCTAACAATCAGCGTACAATGTCAGTTATTATTTAATTTATCCATATGCGCACTTTAACAAATATCGCCTGTCGCTAAGTACTATTAGATTGTTGGCGTCTGTTTGTTAAGTCCCATGATATTTAAACAACAGTCACTTACTAAAATTACACAAAATGAAATAAACGTGAATTCTATTCCGTCAATTATCCGTTGCGCCTAGTTTATTAATTAGATAACTAAACGTCTCTTTCTGTGTGATAAAGCGGGTGATAAAATTATCATTAGACTGCACAACTGGTACACACATTGCTAAGCGTTATTTTCCACTGGTTCTAACATCTAAAAAATCACAGTGAATTTAAGATGATAAACATTTAATACGTTAATACGCTTAAGCACAAATGTATATTACCAGAAATCCAGAAAGATAACACCACGACACTATTAACACATCTATTCCCAATGGTTCTATATTACTTGTTTAGACTCTCTGAAAAATTCTGAGCGACACTGATAACTGATTTGGGAAGACACAGTTTATATACCAGCATGTTATTATGATCTCTGGAGGATGTTAATTTTCACACTCTTAGTGCATAGCAGAAAATCAGGAAAATGCGTTTCCCAGATGAAAAGTCCTCTGAGCCGACTACCGTTTCTCTCGTCGAGCGCTGGTTGACCAACATCAAAAGGCCCTCGTTACGATAATGGGGTTTCTTTCAAAATCGCTCGCCTCTCGAGATGAAAGAGTTATCTTTCCCTGCATGTGTGAACATCAAAAAGTACACGGGGGAAAATGTTTTTGCCCGTGCAAATACTTCGAAAATCCGGTGTTATCCCATGTGCATCTGTCTGCTATCTTGATGATTGACAGATCCGCTCGCGTTAGAAGCTCAGGTAAACAAACCAGAGTTCGCTGCCTGTTATGCTGGCAGGTCGCAGATGTTAGTAAGCTTTCTGTTTGTTTACATTTTAAGAAAAAGAGGCGTGGATTAAGGGTGAGTAAGGCAGGCTGTCAGATGCTTGACTCTGCGAACGAATCATAGAACTATGCTAGGTCACGAAAGGCTGTCGGATACTGTAGGCTATATTTCCATTATACGTCACACCTTGTTTGAGCATCGCGTGGACATACATCACAGGAAAACTCTACCTACATTAACACGGAAAGCTGGAATCCTAAGAATGTGAAAAGATAAATTCACAGTGGGAGCCTGGTGTAAAGTAATAACCCAAACCGCGCGTAAGAAGCATCTTAAACAAGTTGTCTTAACTATTGCTCTGAGCCAGGAGTCAGTATTCCTAAAGAGATTTTAGGGGGAGTTGTACATTCTATATTTTGCATTTATTAACATGTGAAAATTGCTAATGGATGTCCAAATCATACAATGCTGGCAACCTCAGCATATAGAATGATTGTTTCATGAACCACCACTGCAAGAAATGGTGACTGCTTTATGCGGGTTTTTCATAGAGAATCAAAAGCAGAAGTATTCCCAAGATCCAAATGGAGCAGGGAGTGGATGATGATAGAACTGATGTACATACTTATTATATTGTTCACCATTTCACCCACTGCAAATGTAAAGATATTCAATATAAATGTAATGAATGTTTTCCGCTCACTAGGATTAATATTAATGCTCAGAGAGAGTAAAGTTCCGATTTAGATGGGATGGTGGAATGAACAGGGGGAAGGGGGGAGGGGGGCACACGTTTGTGTGCCAGGAAACCCAATACTCAAGAGGGTATTTGTTCTTCTTTTATTATACTAGTCGGTGGTACTCGTTGAGGGTACTATCTCTGGAACAAAGTGTGTGGTATACGTGGCCTGAAGTCAACGCTAGACACCATCATCAGACGGGTCTTGAAGACACTGGACCAGCTTCGTGATTACTCCCTGATATTTCTTGGAACGTGTCACAACCTCCAGACTTGACCAGTGACGAGAGTGCACCAGTCCATAACCTGCAACGAACCAACCATCGGCGGGAGCAGAAACCAAATTTACTGGCAGCTAAGTACAAACTTAAAAGCTGCCAAGTGAAATTTTAAGAAATTTCCCTCGAGGTAGAAGCATCATCATCCTTCTATCTGTATCTCTGCCAAGAGTACTGTTGTGCGAAGGTAGATACCTTTGAAGATCCACATTATATACTCTAGGTTTTGGCCATTGTTGAGCCATCACTGCAGAGCAGAAGGCAAACAGCCCGTGACACCGACCCCATAGTAATGTTATCATGTAGCTCAAACTACTAGAGAAACCATCGTTGCAACAGCATACCATTGCTTGGTGTTAGCTTCCTGAAAGGGACCAGCTGCCGTGGTGGTCCCAATCTACATAAGGAGCGAAATGTAAAACAATGATGAATGTGTTGAAATCTATATATAAATTCCCAACTTTGTCTGTCAGTGCGTAACGCTAAGGGATGTAACTTTGGTTGAAAGTTAGACATTAATTGTATTGTTTCCCTTATATGTACTCTCCCGAAAATAGTAACATTTACCAAAGAAGAATGCGCAAATGACGGTGTGCACAAAAATATATTTACAGAATGTGTGATCCCGTATACACACATTGGGATCCTCGCTGCTGCTACGTAGTTCGTGTACTGTTGTTATGCACAGTGGGTTTTTAAAAAAATACTTTTGAATAAGTAAAATTTCCGTTAGGTATTGGTGCTTTTAAATGTAATTCCCGTCTTATGACGGGCTTTTACACTAGTACAATAATAATAAGACCACGACTACAAGACCACATGAATGCTTCGTTGGAAGCTTCCTGCAAGGAGACGAAGCTGCAAGATAGACCCCCATGCTTCATATGGAACGAAGAGAGGAATGGATGAAAACAGTAATAATATGAGACTGACGGGGACTGGGGCTTTATTTCTTACCCTTAAGCTACCCAAGAAGCAGAGACCTTCAGCACGTAACGCCAAGTCTTTCTGTTCTATGCCTTCAGCTCGTAATCTTTACATGCCTTCCTCATTGTTTAATTGTTTTTCATTTCTGTCTCCAGTGCTTCTCTCCGTGTGTGTGTGTGTGTGTTATTGTTTTTCATTTCTGTCGCCAGTGCTCCTCTCCGTGTATGTGTGTGTGTGTGTGTGTTATTGTTTTTCATTTCTGTCTCCAGTGCTTCTCTCCGCGTGTGTGAGTGTTATTGTTTTTCATTTCTGTCTCCAGTGCTTCTCTCCGTGTGTGTGTGTTATTGTTTTTCATTTCTGTCTCCAGTGCTCCTCTCCGTGTGTGTGAGTGTGTGGGTGTGTTATTGTTTTTCATTTCTGTCTCCAGTGTTCCTCTCCGTGTGTGTGTGTGTGTGTTATTGTTTTTCATTTCTGTCTCCAGTGTTCCTCTCCATGTGTGTGTGTGTTATTGTTTTTTATTTCTGTCTCCAGTGCTCCTCTCCGTGTGTGTGTATGTGTTATTGTTTTTCATTTCTGTCTCCAGTGCTTCTCTCCGTGTGTGTGTGTGTTATTGTTTTTCATTTCCGTCTCCAGTGCTTCTCTCCGTGTGTGTGTGTGTTATTGTTTTTCATTTCTGTCTCCAGTGCTCCTCTCCGTGTGTGTGTTATTTTTTCATTTCTGTCTCCAGTGCTCCTCTCCGTGTGTGTGTGTTATTGTTTTTCATTTCTGTCTCCAGTGCTCCTCTCCGTGTGTGTGTGTGTTATTGTTTTTCATTTCTGTCTCCAGTGCTCCTCTCCGTGTGTGTGTGTTATTATTTTTCATTTCTGTCTCCAGTGTTCCTCTCCGAGTGTAATAATAATAATAAATTCTTTAAGCACCAAACACGGCGCATAAGGCAGAAACCAGTGCTCTCCAGGTTGTTCGTTGTGACGCCACTCCTCTTAGCTCTTGCGCATTATTATGCCCAACGTTCTTCCTTCTCTTATTATTCTCCGAGTGTGTGTGTGTATTATTGTTTCTCATTTCTGTCTCCAGTGTTCCTCTCCGTGTGTGTGTATGTGTGTTATTGTTTTTGATTTCTGTGTCCAATGCTCCTCTCCGTGTGTGTGTTATTGTTTTTCATTTCTGTCTCCAGTGCTCCTCTCCGTTTGTGTGTTATTGTTTTTCATTTCTGTCTCCAGTCTTCCTCTCCGTGTGTGTGTGTGTGTGTTATTGTTTTTCATTTCTGTCTCCAGTGCTTCTCTCCGTGTGTGTGTGTGTGTTATTGTTTTTCATTTCTGTCTCCAGTGCTCCTCTCCGTTTGTGTGTGTGTGTGTGTTATTGTTTTTCATTTCTGTCTTCAGTGTTCCTCTCCGTGTGTGTGTGTGTGTTATTGTTTTTCATTTCTGTCTCCAGTGCTCCTTTCCGTGTGTGTGTTATTGTTTTTCATTTCTGTCTCCAGTGCTCCTCTCCGTGTGTGTTATTGTTTTTCATTTCTGTCTCCAGTGCTCCTTTCCGTGTGTGTGTATGTGTTATTGTTTTTCATTTCTCTCTCCAGTGCTTCTCTCCGTGTGTGTGTGTGTTATTGTTTTTCATTTTTGTCTCCAGTGCTTCTCTCCGTGTGTGTGTGTGTTATTGTTTTTCAATTCTGTCTCCAGTGCTTCTCTCCGTATGTGTGTGTGTGTTATTGTTTTTCATTTCTGTCTCCAGTGCTCCTCTCCGTGTGTGTGTGTGTGTTATTGTTTTTCATTTCTGTCTCCAGTGCTTCTCTCTGTGTGTGTGTGTGTGTGTTGATAAGGGTGGATTTAAGCTGACTACTGGCCATTAGAAACGTTATGGTGCCAAGGAGATTATAACTGGCCACTATGAACTTGCAGGCATAGGTCCAAGTCGTTGTTAATTTCGTAGCCAAGTAGAGACCACCCCTATAGACACCAGGTATATATAGATATAGGCTGTGGTGATGGTGTCTTGTCTGGTTTGAAGTAGGTTGCTGTGTGTATAGATGTGATGTAGATTCACTGTTCCACAATATGAGAGTTATGACATGTATAAGTCATAGAAATGTTATAACTGCGGTGACGTTTCCATCGTTTATTCTGGACGCCACAATGACAGGTAATGATACATTCAATTCACAAAAAAATGTCATGGACATGACAGTTCATATTATTCAGCATTCTAAAGTTTCTTCATGGATCTGCATACATTCTCTAAGTTGATATAGGTAATCCTAGCTGACGATAGCCTCAGCTTCATCTCATAAATATTCATCAATATCAATACTCCTTTCTGATGCTGGAAGATCAGATGTACAAAAATAAGTCTATTACTGTTCGCACGAGAATGGCATTTCAGGAGTACAGGTCAAGCTGACCTTTACAAGCATTCCTAAGTCTAACCTCGACGTAGGTGCAATCGCTGGTATAGCGAAGTTCATAGAACATGGAACTGTCCTTCGGGCTTAGTATATTCCGTATACATATAAATCTCAGGTATTAAGATACCTGGGGTGTGACTTCTAGTAGAAGAACCTCTATTTCTGTAATACGTGAGTGAGCAGAGATCGACCATTGTCAACATAAAGTTAGATCACAGATTTGAACGTAAAGAGGTATTACCTTGTTTCGAAATGAACACCACAAAAAAACATACGCCTCCAGGCGTTTTGAATCATAAAGGGAAGGAGCTCGTTAGCTAAACTAACTCACAATAGGACTCCTAATTCCCTATAAAAAAACACAGACGCAAAAACGTCCTCCCTGCTTCACAACTTTCATAGACTCCTCGACAGGAAGGCTTCTCAAAACCAGCCAACTGGTTTGTTTTTTTTTGACATGCGCAGAACGCATACACCTGAGTAAGAATCAGAACGAGACGATGGTTGAAGACATTCCAGAAAGATTTTGTAAGAAATCGCACCTTATATGGACAGCAAAAGAAACCTCAACACTGGTTTCAATCATTCTAAGAAACAGTTGACCGATACTACCATATAAGGAGAATGACCATCATCGTTCAGAAAAAAGGACCGATGAGTCCCGTCACAAGAGAAGGTAACCATCATTGTAAAATGTAATCACAGTCAAATAAGAGTTATCTAGCTTAGACCGTGGACAAATTAAAGTGTACAATTCAGGCAAATTAATTATACAATGTCTTTAGAAAAAATTCTACAATGTCTTTCGAAAATAATTATACAATGTCTTTAGAAAAAATTCTACAATGTTTTTGGAAAAAATTCTGTACGTAACAGATTACCGCAACCCCCGGGAAAAAAAATGAAACATTTTTTTTTAATCCTAGAGCCAGAAACAACAGGCTCTTAACGCACGTATCATGCGCGGATATATGTTGCCTAATATGAGGCTAGCTCGACGCATGGAGCGAAAACTGAGATTATATCTCAGATCCTTAGAGAAAATATTTCCCTAAGTGTACACGTGTATTCCAGGGAGGTGCCACCAACATACGCCACAGTGATGGCAACATCATAATGCAAGCCAAATTATACTCATATAAATACAAATATATTATCATAGTATTAAACATTGAAGTGTTGTAATACCGCTTTAGCAAATTACACATGTTAAATCAAAAGTACATTACACAAGCATATAATATCATGATACAGTGTATAATCTTAATTAGAGAGATATTCCTTGAAGATGTGGATATAATCCTTTCCAAAGTGGGTTAGGACTAGACATACTTCATGGTTACATAATGTCCATCATCTCGCAGACGTCAATGATGTGCTGCGAAAATATCAATAACACAAATCTTTATGACAAATGTTAAATCTCTTAATACAGTAATCAAAATACAATATATAAAATGTGGCCATGTAAACTTTTGGCCCATATATAGCTTACTAAGCCTTCTTCCGTTATACCACAATCAGTAACAGAACAAGGCAATTACAATGCTATAAATTCCCAAAATGAGCACCTATGTGCTAATATATCCTTATAGTAGAGAACTGTTATAGATCTCGACGTTTAACAGGGAATATATATGACAGAAGAATTAAGTGGAATCATGTGGGCATCTAGACAGAATGTCTGCCATCACATTATCCGAACCACGGATAGCTCGCACCGTGAAATGAAAGGGTTGAAGAGCTATGGCATATCGAGTGGACCTCGAGCTCTTCAAGTTTTTGCTCTGAATAGCAGTAAGAGCTTTCTGGTCGGTTTCCACAATGAAATGTGCGCCTAGAAGGAATCTTTGCAACTTGAGAATTGACCAAACCATAGCCAATAATTCACGGTCTAAAACCGAGTAATGCCTCTCTGCAGCATTTAATTTCCTAGAGATATACATCACCGGATGCAGAGTATCTGAATACTCCTGCATTAGTGCTGCCCCATCCCAGTGGACGAGGCGTCACTTAGAAGAACAAATGTCTTCTCAATAGTAGGTAACCTAAGGATAGGTGGAGATGAAAATAGAGTTTTAATCTGGTCCAATGAGGATTGGCATTCTTGAGACCAGCAGATCAGATTAGGCGATCCTTTCTTCAATAAAGTAGAAAGAGGTGCCATAATGGAGGACAGATTCGGAATGAATCGTCCATAAAATTGTATCAAACCTAAGAGACTCCGTACTTGTTTCTTCGTCTTAGGGACAGAAATGTTTAGTATTTTTGAAACATTGTGGTCCTCTGTCTTTAAAAGACCATGACCAACACGATGACCCAGGAAAGAAATCTCACTAAATCCTATAAAGGCTTTAGAGGGTTTTTCAGTTAAGTTATACTCGCGAAGAGTAGACAGCAATTCGTATAAACCCAAATAGTGATCTTCCCAGGAATCACTGAACAGACAGATATCGTCTAAGTATGCTATGACATCTGTACGATATGCGAGAATTCGACACATCATGCGTACGAATGTAGCAGGGGAGTTCATAAGACCGAAAGGCATGAAATTCCATTGGAATAAATCCCTCGGTGTTGAAAAAGCAGTAAAAGGTTTGGCTCGTTCAGTTAAAGGAACTTGCCAATAACCTTTCGATAAGTCGAGTTTGGTAAAGAATTTAGAATTAGAAAGCTTGTTTAGTAGCTCTTCCAATGAAAGCATAGGTTCAGCATCAAACTTCGTAACTTGGTTCAATTTGCGATAATCAACGCAAATGCGAATGTTATTATCTTTCTTTCGAACAATAACCATAGACGAAGAGTATGCTGACTTGGATGGTTCAATGATTTCCAATCGTATCATTTCACCCAATTCTTTTTCGACTTGTGACTGAAAATGGATAGGTATCGGATAGGGTCTGACTCTGATAGGATTATGGTCAGTTAGTATTATGTCATGTTCAATGACATGTGTGTGTCCCGGGATGTCGGTAAGGACATCCTGAAATGTTTGTAACATCGAAGAGACTTGTCGATGTTCTTCAGCGGAAAGATTAGGAGAAACGGAAACGTTTTTCCAAGATTCCGTTGAATGAAGTGGGATCACAGGAAGAGGAAGATTGACATCAGAAAAAGTAGTTTCCTCATCCTGTATAACTGACAGGGATGAGTAATGACCATGAGGTACTGGAGAATTGTCCGTTGCCTGGAAAATAGGCTGCAAATAGTCAGGTCTTTCATGAAATTCCGTGAGCATATTTATGTGGAAAGTTTTATGCTTTCCATCAATATCGACAACATAGTCGACATCGGAAATTTTAGAGACTATTGCATACGGACCTTTCCATGCAATAAGAAGTCTGTTCTCCCTTGACGGAAGAAGAACGAGTGCTTTGTCACCTGGACAAAGTTGTCGTAGACATCTATTTTTATTTGCAAACTGCCTTGCCTTTTCTTTAGCAAATTCGGATGAAGAAGTTGCTAGTTTGCATGCCTCGATGATCTTTTGCCTAAGAGCAATGACATACTCATAAGAGGACTGAGTGTCATCGCTAATATTATCGGCAGTGATAAGATCGTGAAGTAAAGACATAGGGCCGCGCGGTCGCGCGCCAAAGACAAGTTCAAAAGGAGAAAATCCTGTGTGTTCATTGGGGACCTCTCTATAAGCAAAGAGAGCCGCGTGTAAAACCCTGTCCCAATCCTGAGGATGATCCTCAGTTATCTTCCCAAGTAAAGTCTTGAGTGTTCTATTCAAACGCTCAACTAACCCATTAGACATTGGGTGATATATACTGCTGAGAGACCTTTTAATATGTAGCATAGACATTACCTGTGACATAGTGTCAGATATAAGTTGCGTGCCATGGTCTGACAATATTTCTCTGGGGAAACCCAAGCGAGAAAATATCAGCCAAAGAGCGTCTGCGATATCAGCAGTGGAGATGCTCTTAAGAGGTATAGCCTCTGGCCAACGTGTGCACATATCGACACATGTAAGGATAAATTGATGTCCTCTGGCCGACATGATCCTGAAAGGACCGATAATATCTATTGCCATTTTGTGAAAAGGGCGAATAGGAATGTCAGCAGCCTGGATAGGCGCAGTATGTCGTGATCCTTTCGATTTGACCTCCTGACACACTGTGCAAGAACGACAGTAAATTCGTATGTCCTTGCTCACAAATGGCCAAAAGAAAGCCGCAAGAACCCTCGACTTTGTACGGGAAAAACCCATATGTCCAGCACATTGCGAGTCATGAGCATGTTGCAATATTTGCAATCTCATACTCTTAGGCACAAGAATTTATGAATGAGTGGACGTAGTTGAGTCTTGTACCATACGCACAAGTACGCCGTTCTTCATAGAAATCCAAGACTTTCTATTAGTATTCTGATTTGGATCACCTTTTTTTTGCTAGAATGAAGAATTTTTGTAAAGAAGGATCTTCTTCTTGCAATTTTATAAATGAGTCACGTGAAATAATCAAGTGACTATTTTGGCTATCTACTTCATTATTATCAGTTAATGAAGTTTGAGGTGGATCCAGAGCATGTGCTTTTGTGACCACCGCATTGGTAGCTTCAATGTTTTGCTCCTCCCAAACAGCAATCTGCTGTGGGGTACATTCCCTAACTCCGTGAATACGACCAATAATAAGGTCCGCAATAGGGTTTGGAAAAAGACACGCGTGGACATCTCCTGTAAAGAAGGGAGTAGAAATATGTATTATGGCAGTAGGATACTTTTCCAAAGTGCCACCAAATGTGACACATTTGATCACCTTTCCTGTAGCACAAGATGGATCTACAAGAGATTGTCTAACACCAATAGTAGTACATCCAGAATCAAAAAGGACTGAGACTGGATTACTATTTACAAGACCCTTATGTAGGATAAGAGAACCTCTCCCGTCATGCGCAACTGCAGCAGGAAGAGCGGGAAGAGGGTGACCACAGCTTAAAGTAGTTACGGTAGTCGGTTCGAACAAAGTACTGCATTGGGGGCATTTAGTCAAAGGCAGAACATGTGATAGCACTAGAGTTTTTATCATCATCACCTTGTTTACATGCTCCCTGAGACTCTTGCTGTACAGAGTTTGCCTGTTGATATCTCTTTCTTTTATGTTGCGATCTACCGCGATCATTATTGCCTCTGAAATTATCATTAAACTCTCTACTGTAATTGTTATCATGGTTTGAATTCCAGTTTCCATAACTGTCATTATCATTTCTATACTGTTGAGAACCTCTATTATATTGGTTTTGAGGTCTCCGCGAAAAATAGTTTCCTCTATACTGACTACCTTTGCGAAAATGTCTAAAATTATTGGGAGTAGTATACCGTGGAGTATCAGCTTGTCTCCAGTTCTGCGAAGAAGAATCAGCCTGAAATTGATTGCTATGATTCTGAGCATAATTGCGGTTACTCTTCTTATTAAAATTTTGTTGGCTACCCTGAAATTTACGCATGAAATTTGGGCCATAAGGTGCTGCCGAAGCAACTGGCAGACCTTCTTTTACTTTAGAGTTGCTAATGGTTACGTGAGGATGCGCAGTGACATACTAGCAACAGTATTCTTCCATTTCTTTTATGTTTTTAGGCTTACGCTCATGAAGAAAAGAAAGAAAAGATTCATTGACAGAAGACATAACCTTGTCTCTAAGTAGTAAGTCCATAAGTGCTTCATATGTATGGTCTGTCTTAGACAGCTCAACCCATCGTGAAAAAGTAAGACGTATCTTTGAAATGAATTCAGAGAATTCAACTCCAGTATCTGGCAACATATTTTTAAATTGAAGACGATAGCCGTCTTCTTTAAGTTGGTACTTCTTTAACAAGACTGCCCTGATAACCTCATAATTGTTTTTGTCAGGCTCATCTACCATACTTAACATACTCAAAGTATCACCTCTAAGTAAATTGGACAACTGATAAACATACAGTGATTTATCTATGTTACGTGTTTTACGTGCACGTTCGAATCTATCCAGATAAAGCGTTATATCGTCACTGGAAGCATTGAATGCAGGTAGTCTAATCTTAAAAGTACTAGCATTAAACTTATCTGACACCTTATTTGCATCATTAGCATTACCCATGTTCATTAACTTTATCTTTAACTCCAAAGCTAAGAGTTTTTCTTCATGCTCCATTTTTGCTTTTCTCTCATCAGCCTCTCTTTGTAACCTTCTTTCTTCAGCCTCTCTTTGTAACTTTTTCTCTTCAGCCTCAGCTTGTAATCTTTTATTTTCAGCCTCTATTTCAAGTCTTTTATTTTCAGCCTCTTCTACTCTTTTTTGTTTTTCCATTTCTATCTGGAATCTCCTTTCCTCCACCTGCATCTGCAATTTCCTTTGTTCAGCTTCCATTTCCATTTTTTCTCTTCCACCTTTAATGCCTTATCATATTGAGTAGTCGCATATTCTTCTAACTTATCACCAGTCTTACCAAGGGATTTCCCTTGATCAATAAAGTACTCAAGTGTAGACATGATGTCTAATATTATGAGTCCAAAACCTGAAATAATTAATTAACTTATTTCAACCTTAATGGTAACAAGACTTAATAAAGTACTTGTATAATCACAATGTTTACTCCAATCTCTGTGGGAAACAAGTCTTTGACAAAGAACTTCTATTTTCAAATGTATAATAATACCACCAGTCACTTCTTAATCATCAGGGCACTACACAAATAATAGTGCATAAGCAAATGCATCAGTTATTTATCATAACTGCACTACACGTGTAATAGTGCATGAGCAAATATGTAATAATGGTGAAAGCTAACTATACAAGAACTATGTAAACAATAACAAAGATCGAAGACAATGTAAACAATAACACAGATCAAAGACAATGTAAACAATAAAAAAGATCAAAGACAATGTAAACAATAAAAAAGATCAAAGACAATACGAAAACATTCGCATAAGTCAACTAAATAAACAGCAGAACTAAAATAAATATCACAAAGGATGTGATGAAAAATGCGAAAAATGTAAACAAACACAATACGTCACAATGTATAAACAAAAATTATTGTAAAGAACTGAATAATAGAAAAGAGGAGACCTACAAAATACAAACAAATCACAACAAAACTAAAGAACAGAAAAATAACGAAAACAACACTAACACATGTCGTCACAACTAAACGTAAATAGCAATAAATATTGCTAACAATTTCCAATTAAGGAAATTGCTCTGTTCCTAACGACACGCTCTCAATAGATACCTCTATGACGTGGTATTATCTATGAGAGTCACCTACCCAACCGGCCCGCTGAAATATAAACATATAAATATAACAAATACCATATAACATATAACATGTAACAAAAACAGCAAGAATGTGAAGAAATACAGAAGGCTCAGTTAGAGTATAAGGGCACAGTTCAAAAATAAAATAGGCCACTTAACCTCTTTAAATCCAAACGTCAGCACGGTGCAGAACAGGATGTGATCAGCATTCTGAGGATAAATAATCCAACGTTGATCGACATCTGCTCCCATAAACAGCCATGACGAATGAAATCGAGCTTCTGATATTGAATGTTGTTACGGAACTTGTCCTTCTTCCTACAATGATCGGCACTTGACCTTCTAAATGCCATAAATCGATTCGATCGGCACTTGACCTTCTAAATCAGCAACAGTAAATCGATTTATTCGGTACTTGACCTTCTGAATCAGCAACAGTAAATCGATTTGATCGGCACTTGACCTTCTGAATCAGCAACAGTAAATCGATTTGATTGGCACTTGCCCTTCTGAATCAGCAAAATTGACTCAATCGGCACTTGACCTTCTGAGTGTCGCAACGCCGGGTACTTTCCAAAATATAGCGAACTTGCGTCATTGTAGATGTAGAATGTTAAATGGAAGTGACAGTTCACGAACTTGAATGTATGGGTTTGTTGACCCCTTTAGTGCTGGTACCAGACGAAACCAGTATTGGCCACCACAATGATAAGGGTGGATTTAAGCTGACTACTGGCCACTAGAAACGTTATGGTGCTAAGGAGATTATAACTGGCCACTATGAACTTGCAGGCATAGGTCCAAGTCGTTGTTAATTTCGTAGCCAAGTAGAGACCACCCCTATAGACACCAGGTATATATAGATATAGGCTGTGGTGATGGTGTCTTGTCTGGTTTGAAGTAGGTTGCTGTGTGTATAGATGTGATAAAGATTCACTGTTCCACAATATGAGAGTTATGACATGTATAAGTCATAGAAATGTTATAACTGCGGTGACGTTTCCATCGTTTATTCTGGACGCCACAATGACAGGTAATGATACATCCAATTCACACAAAAAAGTCATGGACATGACAGTTCATATTATTCAGCATTCTAAAGTTTCTTCATGGATCTGCATACATTCTCTAAGTTGATATAGGTAATCCTAGCTGACGATAGCCTCAGCTTCATCTCATAAATATTCATCAATATCAATACTCCTTTCTGATGCTGGAAGATCAGATGTACAAAAATAATTATATTACTGTTCGCACGAGAATGGCATTTCAGGAGTACAGGTCAAGCTGACCTTTACAAGCATTCTTAAGTCTAACCTCGACGTAGGTGCAATCGCTGGTATAGCGAAGTTCATAGAACATGGAACTGTCCTTCGGGCTTAGTATATCCCGTATACATATAAATCTCAGGTATGAAGATACCTGGGGTGTGACTTCTAGTAGAAGAACCTCTATTTCTGTAATACGTGAGTGAGCAGAGATCGACCATTGTCAACATAAAGTTAGATCACAGATTTGAACGTAAAGAGGTATTACCTTGTTTCGAAATGAACACCACAAAAAAACATACGCCTCCAGGCGTTTTGAATCATAAAGGGAAGGAGCTCGTTAGCTAAACTAACTCACAATAGGACTCCTAATTCCCTATAAAAAAACACAGACGCAAAAACGTCCTCCCTGCTTCACAACTTTCATAGACTCCTCGACAGGAAGGCTTCTCAAAACCAGCCAACGTTTTGACATGCGCAGAACGCATACACCTGAGTAAGAATCAGAACGAGACGATGGTTGAAGACATTCTAGAAAGATTTTGTAAGAAATCGCGCCTTATATGGACAGCAAAAGAAACCTCAACACTGGTTTCAATCATTCTAAGAAACAGTTGACCGATACTACCATATAAGGAGAATGACCATCATCGTTCAGAAAAAATAGACCGATGAGTCCCGTCACAAGAGAAGGTAACCATCATTGTAAAATGTAATCACAGTCAAACAAGAGTTATCTAGCTTAGACCGTGGACAAATTAAAGTGTAGAATTCAGGCAAATTAATTATACAATGTCTTTAGAAAAAATTCTACAATGTCTTTCGAAAATAATTATACAATGTCTTTAGAAAAAATTCTACAATGTCTTTGGAAAAAAATTCTGTGCGTAACATGTGTGTTATTGTTTTTCATTTCTGTCTCCAGTGCTTCTCTGTGTGTGTATGCGTGTGTGCGTGTTATTGTTTTTCATTTCTGTCTCCAGTGCTTCTCTCCGTGTGTGTGTCTGTGTTATTGTTTTTCATTTCTGTCTCCAGTGCTTCTCTCCGTGTGTGTGTGTGTTATTGTTTTTCATTTCTGTCTCCAGTGCTTCTCTCCGTGTGTGTGTGTGTGTGTGTGTGTGTGTGTGTGTTATTGTTTTTCATTTCTGTCTCCAGTGCTTCTCTCCGTGTGTGTGTGTGTGTGTGTTATTGTTTTTCATTTCTGTCTCCAGTGCTCCTCTCCGTGTGTGTGTGTGTTATTGTTTTTTCATTTTTTTTGTCTCCAGTGCTTCTCTCCGTGTGTGTGTGTGTGTTATTGTTTTTCATTTCTGTCTCCAGTGCTCCTCTCCGTGTGTGTGTGTGTTATTGTTTTTCATTTCTGTCTCCAGTGCTTCTCTCCGTGTGTGTGTGTGTGTTATTGTTTTTCATTTCTGTCTCCAGTGCTTCTCTCCGTGTGTGTGTGTGTGTGTGTGTGTGTGTTATTGTTTTTCATTTCCGTCTCCAGTGCTTCTCTCCGTGTGTGTGTGTGTGTGTGTTATTGTTTTTCATTTCCGTCTCCAGTGCTTCTCTCCGTGTGTGTGAGTGTTATTGTTTTTCATTTCTGTCTCCAGTGCTCCTCTCCGTGTGTGTGTGTGTTATTGTTTTTTTGTCGTACTCTTATCCAGTGGCGTCACTAGGGTTGGTGTCACCCAGTGCGGTAACTCATTGCGTCATCCCCATGGAGTCCCGTACCAGACCATACATAATCCTTAGTAATGTTTTTTGTACTAATGTTACTCGTAAATCGTAATTCCCGTATATCACTGAATATAATGGCAATAGTAGTGACATAAACAACTAGCAAAATTAAAATTACACCTTTAAATTACAATATCATACGCACAGCCTAAATGTATTTACATTTACATAGTTTCGTGTGGTTAAAGTGAAAATTCGGTAAGAAAACAATAGAATTCGAAGTGAAAACGTTTAAGAACTACATCAAAATTATGTTCAGTTTAACGTTAGTAACTACAGGGATATTTTTATAAAAAATAATAAATTTCTGTTGAAACACTGCATACAAATTGTATTGACAGTCATTTTAGTGTCACCCTCTCTGTTGGTGTCACCCGGTGCGGTCCGCACCTCGGCACACCACTAGTGACGGCACTGCTCCTATCTTTCTTAAGCTGGTGATTATACTGTAAAGCTATCGACATATTTCCTTAATGTCCGTTGTAATCCATCTCCAGCATCTTCTTCTCAACTCTTGTTCCACGGGCATTTGTCTGGTTCTTGTCATCAGTTCCACTGGCATTTGTCTGGTTCTTGTCATCAGTTCCACTGGCATTTGCCTGGTTCCTGTCATCAGTTCCACTGGCATTTGTCTGGTTCTTGTCATCAGTTCCACTGGCATTTGTCTGGTTCTTGTCATCAGTTCCACTGGCATTTGTCTGGTTCTTGTCATCAGTTCCACTGGCATTTGTCTGGTTCTTGTCATCAGTTACACTGGCATTTGTCTGGTTCTTGTCATCAGTTCCACATTGATGACCTTGCTGTACCATTTCAATCCTTCTATTCTACGCAAGCACACATTTATGAAAGTTTGTACCATTGTGTGTTTGTCGTGATTTAGTCTGTCTCACAACACGGTTTTCTGTATACTTAGGAGTAAATCTGACCATACCGCACGCCATATGTTGAGAACTCTCTGATACACTAACCAATAAAAAAGCGTCATTCTTGGTGTGTATTGTAAAACTTACTAGGCTTGAACATAGAGGCCCATTTTGTGTAACCAATGGTACAATGCCAATTAATTTTGGAAAGAATAAAGAAGTATCACTGGAAAGGATTATATAATTCAACAACGGGATTGTTACGCTAGAGGTAGGTGTAAAAACTTTCTCGAATAGTATTTTAGCAAGATAGAAATATTAAGAGAAAGGGCTTCGTTACATCAGGTTAGTCCTAATTTAGCTAGTTAAAGCATGCATATATTAAAAGGCATTTTGCAAACTAACCAATTAGTAAATAGATCAATACAGAATAATTCATAGAATAATTCAAGCTTTAAATGACCAAAATCGCCCCATAAATAAGAAAGATAATGAACATTAAAATTTTTGCTAATTGAACAGAAGGCAAAATTATGCCTCATTTTGAGATTTTAAACACCCTTTTTGCCCCATGCCATCCGATACGACGGATGTGCTAGTATATAAGACCTTGCCCTTGGCTACATTGAGGCCACAACATTTAAAAAATACAGCTGAACAGAAGAAAGCGGTAAAAGTGTAAACGTCTTGTACCTTTGCCAACTGCATCTGCCTGGCAGACCTAGATGCCCATTAACAGCCTGTTACAGCTTGTATGTATTGCCTGAGGGTAAGAATGAATATATATATATATATATATATATATATATATATATATATATATATATATATATATATATATATATATATATATATATATATATATATGTAATTGTCTTGTGATTAATCCGCTTGTGCGTTAGAAAGTGTGTAGCATGTGTAAACTGTTGGAGACGAAAGCCAGCCTTGTAAAATGTGTAGAATAACTAAGAATGCTGGCCAAAGTATGTCTGTAAGTTTGACAAAGTGTTTGAAGGAGTATTTTTTAAAGGAACGACACATTTACCAGGAACATAAGGAAGGATGACAGGAATTGTTTTAAGGAATTGATCAAGGTATTACTTAGTGTTTTATACAAGACCAAATCATTGTATGAATGCGGATCATGGACAACTGGATCTAACTTAGGATTTATAAGGAAAGTGTAGTCACGGTGAACTTGCTGTGAGTGGTACTGAGGTAAATTGTCCTGTGCATATGTTAGCACAATGTCTGATACTGTTTGTTATGTCCATTGTATGTGAGGACAGAATAGTGCTGGACCATACAGGGGTTGTGATTATTTGTATTGCAGGTTTTATCCTGCAAACTACCAGACGATTAGGAATGAACTATCTCTGTTGGACTCTGAGGTGCAAGTGCTCTTAAAGTCATTGGAGCCAGATACCCAGCATCCACAGCCTGGCAATTCATAGACGTGTTCGTCCATGGCGGGATTGTGATTGATTTCAACATAAAAGATAAGTGGCAAAGAAAAGCCACTGGTAAGCCTATTCAGACTCTATCACCAATATATATAATAAAAGGATAAAAATACAGTGTATGATGAATCCTTGTGAACAGAATGTATCTATTACTACCTTCACAGTTCAACTTAGTGACAAACTATATTGAATTATAATATTAATCAGTGTAGAAAAATTGAAACTTAAGTACAGTATTCTGTTTGATAACACTGGCTAACAAAAAAAATTTTTTTTTTCTTTCTCTAACATTTCTATGTTTTTCTGGTCAATTTTAATGCGCTGTTTTTAAATCTGCAAACCGCTTTTCTCTATCAGGTCGGGATCTCTAGAAATACGCAATTGAAGTTTTTTAACAACGCATACAGTATTACAACATCATTTGTACAAGAAGTATAACAGTTATATAGGCTTGAATTTCTTTGCAGTCGACTTTCGTCGGTGAATGGCATGTGGTACATCGCGATGAAGCATCCAACAATAATCGGCAAGCATGGTCACACTCCACCGTCCTTGATAACGTGACTACATTACGGCGATATCTTGATGGAATCGTTCTCCATGTTCATCGCTGACTTCGCCAAGGTTGTCAGAGAAAAAGTCAAGATACGAATCGAGCAAATGAATTTTGAGGAACATGTTACAGCCCATAATTCTGTATGCATCTATGCACTGCTTAACAATATGCACATAGTCGACAGATTTGTGATTTCCCAGAAAGTTATCGACGATCAATTTGAATGCCATCCATGCGCGAAGTTCACTACCATGTAACAAGTTCTCGAATTGTTTGTCTGCAATAACTTTCCTAATCTGAGGTCCTACAAAGATACCTTCCTTTATCTTTGCATCGCTAATTTGCGGAAACTTTTCTCGAAGATAAGTGAAAGCTTTGCTCGTTTTATCTAACGCTTTTACGAAATTCTTCATGAGCCCCAACTTTATAAGTAATGGTGGAAAAATGATGCTGTCTTTGTTAACTAATGGCTCATGTATTAAATTTTTATGCCCGAGCTGCATACGATCCCTGATAGGCCACACCTTTCGTGCATAATGTTCCTGTCTGTTGCGGCTGTCCCATTCACATAGGAAGCAACAAAATTTAGTATACCCAGTCTGCATGCCCGTGAGAATTGCAATGACCTTTAGGTCTCCACAAATCCGCCATTGGTAGTCATTGTACTTTATTTTTGCCAAAAGTATAGCCATATTGTCATAAGTTTCTTTCATATGAACAGAGAAGGCGACTGGAATTGATGAAAATAAATTTCCATTATGCAATAACACGGCTTTTAGACTAGTCTTGGAAGAGTCGATGAAAAGTCGCCATTCGTTGACTATGTGCTCATGACCGAGGTGCACCATTAGACCTTTTACATCTTTGCGATAGCAAATGTCATCATCCATCTCAAAGTATTGAACAAGTTCTCTGTGTCTATGACGAAATTTAGATATCTGAGTATTGGGCGCTAAAAGATTCCATTCTTTGAGTCGCGAACCGAGTAATTCCGCTTGTCCTTTGGTGAGAGCGAGATCACGTATTAGATCTGAAAGTTCTGAATGGTTAATTAAGTGAACACCATCATTCACCGGTATATAATCCGAGTCAGAATTAGTTTCTAAAGCAGGTAAATTATCACTTTCTGATGGTTCATTCACGTCCAACGGATATTGTTTTGGTGGGACTGGAATCGGACACGTGATTGGATCATGAGGCACTGGTTTCGAAACCGATTCAATATTTGGATAAACCATAGACTTTCTAGTTTTAAAAGTGAAACCATAGATATTTGTCAAGCAGAAGTAACAATCAGTAGCGTGATTTGTCGGTTCACGCCATATTACTGGCACTCCAAAAGGCATCGACTTATGCTTCGGCGATTTTCGTAACCAACATGCCAATGTATTTGCACAAGTCGAACAAACTGCATTTGGCTTCCAAGATTTATTTGCATCATCAACTTTCGAATCGAAATAAAGTTCATATGCTTTCTTTAGCAATGGTGTAAAGTTTTTCTGGTGAACACGATCGGTAAAATATCCGCACACGTAACAGAACAGATCAGCCGAATTTCTACAACTTCTAGAAGCCATATTTCACTCAGAATTATTTCAAAATACAGTAACTATTTGAAATATAACGTAACATATGTCATGCATCTTTTAGCAGTATAAAAAGTAGAATTATTTTGCATTTTATTAATTTATAAAAAGTTATATAGTAAAAATGAAACGGAGCAAATAACGGTTTCCCAAAAATATAGTTATTCACAAATATCCTAAGAACCCGACGTGATAGAGATAAACGGATTTCAAATTTGAAATCAGCGCAAGAAACTGACCTAAGAACTCTTATTCTTATATAAGAAAGAAAAATGTTGTTTGTCAGTGTAATTAAAGTTTCTATGTTTATTTATTTTATGCTGTAAATATATTTGAGTTACTTCTAAGTTACCTAACCGAAAAGAGAACCGGTATAGGGTAAATAAATTGTAAATATGTACCATCAGACTTGCTGAAATTATTTGAATTGAGTTCCAAATTTTGTTGATACATATTAAATATATCTTGTATATTTAGATAGACCATAATTAGTACCCCTAGCATAATTAGCCATAATAAACTATAATAATAACACATAATATCAAAGGAGGATCTTGAAAGGGAGCAAATAGACTTTCAGGACATCTACTCTCATCACACCTGGAGGTTTATACAGCTGGATTCTATCCTTTGATGTCAATACACCCTTATTCTTTTCAGAAAAGGGGGTATTTCTTGTAAGACCAGTCTCTTACCTGACACTATCCTGGTATCATCTGATACATCTTTTTGTCCAGGATAACTTTAGACAACAACATCAACAAACCCCTTTCGTGACTGTGTTTATATTTAGTTGTTATCCCTGTTTAAGAATCATACAATAGGAGTGACTTGACATTTGAGTTGAAAATTCTTAGAGTTGTTGTTATTGTTCTTGTTGTTCGTTAACTAGGGCTGCTGAGCTTCTTGCTCTTTTGCAGCCAATACCCAGCTGCAGACTCCTTGGTATTATCTACACTGTAGATCTAAGCTTTTCCTGTGGTTTTTCTGCCATTCCAAAACGTGGTCAGTTAAATTCCTGAGCTCCAGTTTTTTTAGCATGGCCTTCATTTAAAAACTCGTTGCATCTGGTCCCAAGCTAGGAATAAGAAGAGTTGAGGGAATTTTGTCAGCCACAATCAAGGAAGAAAGAACGAAAAGCAAAACAAACATACCCGTATCATCATCAAAACTCTTGGGTTCGCTTTAGAACAAAGGCGTTTTTATTACATACCCAGCAACGAAGAGGCTGACAGATTGGCAAAGAAAGGTGGAAAGCAACCTCAGCCTGATGCAAGCATAACTTTCGAGGAAGCAAAGAGTTTTATCAGAGTCAGATACAGAAACAAATGAGATATAGAGCATCCAGGTCACACACAAAATGTTGCATACTACCAGCTCAACAGAAGAGAACAAGTGGTAATCTTCAGACTCCACACAGGCCACAACAGATTGAGATACCATCTACTCAACAAGCTAAAGATAGGAACTACCGATCAGTGTAACTGCGGCACTGATAAAATGACTGCTGAACATCTGCTTTAAAGTTGCCCAACATACGCGGAACAGAGAAAGCGCATATGGCCGACACTAGTACTTTTCGTGGAAAAGCTCAAAGGAGATTCAAATAGCCTCAAACTGACTTCTGCTTTCTTTGAAAACATTCAAGTGGACGTCTGAGAGTGTACGAAGAAGAAGAACAACAAAGGCTTTCAAGCAAGTAACACTAACTCCCCCCCAACCACGCTGTATTGTGCCATCCACTCAAGTTCTATTCATATTTTCTTTGTCCCTGTTAAGTTTGATTCCAATTTTTGTCTCCATGTATTATTAAAACAAAGATGGACAAAAGCTCGTACATAAATAATTAGGAAGATATTACATATAAAAACGCATGAAAATATTCATTGAAACGGGAAAAAATCTACATCATTAACTAAGTAATAAAATATAAAACTAAAGAGTAACAAAACCATTATTGCTATCAAGGAATGAGAGAAAAAAAAAACTTCACAATATGAAAAAAAAAACTGAGTCAAAAGTGATATACGTCACAGCAACATCAACATCACCGAAATAGCTTGCGAAGAAAAAAAACAACAACACACAATACAGTTATAAAATTTAAATGAAGGATTAATAAAATGGCATAATCAGTCATTCAATAACCTTTAGCCCCCCCCCCCCCCCTACCCCCACTTTCCCAAGAAACATAGGCTTTCAACAAACACATGGTGAGTCCTCCTGTTACGTGCCATCAGCTCAGCTCCACGTTTTCCCTATCATTTTCACTTGTCTCCAATTTGCTTCTCCATACGTTTCTTGCTGCACATCTCCCTCTCTTACGCTGGGGGGTTTCAGAACAAGGACTGCTTTGTAATGCTATTCACAGGTTTCCTTAATGTGTGTCCTATCTATCACCATCACCTTTTTCTCATCTCTTGGCTTTTGTCTGGTTCTTCTCATCAGTTCCCCGTTAATGATCTTGTCATCAGTTCCCCATTAATGATCTTGTCATCAGTTCCCCATTAATGATCTTGTCATCAGTTCCCCATTAATGATCTTGTCATCAGTTCCCCGTTAATGATCTTGTCATCAGTTCCACATTAATGATCTTGTCATCAGTTCCACATTAATGATCTTGTCATCAGTTCCCCATTAATGATCTTGTAATCAGTTCCCCATTAATGATCTTGTCATCAGTTCCACATTAATGATCTTGTCATCAGTTCCACATTAATGATCTTGTCATCAGTTCCACATTAATGATCTTGTCATCAGTTCCCCATTAATGATCTTGTCATCAGTTCCCAATTAATGATCTTGTCATCAGTTCCCCATTAATGATCTTGTCATCAGTTCCACATTAATGATCTTGTCATCAGTTCCACATTAATGATCTTGTCATCAGTTACACATTAATGATCTTGTCATCAGTTCCACATTAATGATCTTGTCATCAGTTCCACATTAATGATCTTGTCATCAGTTCCACATTAATGATCTTGTCACACTATTTTAGTTCTTCTAGTCTACCGCAAGCACCCATTTTCGAATGTCTGAAACGTTTTGGTTGATACAAACAACAACATAAAGACGAGACAGACTGAAAAAAACCCACTATATATATGGTATATCCTGCCATCCGGGGAGTGGGTGGGACCAACAAGATCATGTGACTAGTGCCTCACCTCACAGAAACATGGTTAACATTAACACTGCGTAGAAAGAGAAAGACCATCCGATTGGCTAAAGACTTGTCTCTAGCGGTAAAGTTACCAGGTTCCGGGATAAAAACATGATAGCGTCACTCTCACGTCTACCCAGCTGAAAACGGGTACCTAGCTCTGTTTTTTTAATTAGGGAAGACAAAGGCAGTGCGGAATGGAACTAGTCACCTCAGCACATGAATAAAAAATAAAAACACTCAGACCAAATCTACTCCCCTACGTCAGTACGTGCTATGGTATTTAATTCCATGAGACTGCCTTCACTTTTTAGAAAGACATTCAACTAAATAGAAATTATGCAACAAAAACTAACAAATATAAAAAAAAAAAAAAATAAAAAAAATAAAACCAGAAAATTAGCAAACCCATTAACTACTCACAGGACAAGGAAAGGCAAAGAGATTTTAAAAAAAAACACTAATACAAACTAAAACCAAGTGCAAAGGACAATAGCTATCTATATACAATACAAAAAAACTGAAAATAAAATGACAAATACTAATATAAATTAAAACCAGCAACTGCAAAAGACAATAGTCATTTAAACTTAATACAAAGTTAGTAAATAAAATGACACTAAATACCCCAATTATAACTAACTTTCAGGTTGAACAGGGTAGACCAAGATGGAACAAGAAGAGGCAATAATGGTCAGCTGTTAAGTGCCCGCTCTCCACCCATCACTGTATCAAAACAACAACAACAATTCACTTTTTAGACACAGAGAACGCGTTCCTCTTAGAAGCCGTTTGACGAAGCCGTAGACAGCGGAATAGAAAACAAAACAGGAAAACAGATCACAAGATACGAGTAATACAAGTCACTTCCCCCGGGGCGTTGTTCCCGTGAGTCTGTGAAGAGACAAAGAAAGAAAAGACCTCCTGCACACTCAGTCATGCCCTACAAGACGACTGCTATGAGGTTGCGAATAAAACTGGCAACCTCACCATGTAGAAGAATATGACACTAAAACCACCACTGCACAACCATGTCTCTGCTAGGTACATGGTTCTTGTAAGGGGATCAGATGCAGTGTCGGCTTCACGCTTCTTAAGTAGCGCAAATGAAAATGATGATGTTGCTGATGATGATGTTGAGGATGATGCTGGTGGTGGTGATGAGGATAATGATGATGATGCTGATGATGATGATGTTGCTGATAATGAGGGTGTTGGTGATGAGGATAATGATGATGATGCAGATTACAATGATGATGATGATGATGATGCTGATGATGATGATGATGATGATGGGGGTGGTGATGAGGATAATGATGATGATGATGATGAGGATGCTGATGATGATGATGGTGGTGGTGATGAAGATAATGATGATGATGATGATGCAGGTTACAATTAGGATGATTATGATGATGATGATGCTGATGATGATGGTGCTCATGTGGTGCTGTTGCTGATGATGATGATGTTGCTGATGATGATGGTGGTGGTGATGAGGATAATGATGATGATGATGTTGCTGATTAAAATTATTGTGATGATGATGCTGATGATGCTGGTGATGAATAATGGTTACTAATGTGAAACAAAGACCACCAGCGTAGCAAAAGAAATAGACATAATCATATATAATCACACCAGTGTGTTACCGGGGCCCGAAAGGGGAGCAAAGAATAGTAACACTGTTCCCTGCCAAGCATGACGTATAAAGCGACTAAGGAGGGTTGGGCATGGGGCTGGTTACCCCCATCCTGTAAAAAAAAAAATTTAAACCACAAAAAACTTCAACAAATATCTACAAGTCAAATAAAGAAAATAAAACACAGCCATCCAAGACAGGGGAAGGTCCTCTCGCAGGGAGGCGTATGATGCAACACAGAGAAAGCCGAAAGGAATCTGTGTTGCTGACTAACCTTCTTTCTTCTAGGAGAACTTCCAGATTTGGCACCTGGAATGTTCGGACACGTTAAACAAACAAGGGAAAGTGGCGCAATTAGCAGCAGAAATGAGGGAATACAAAATCGAGGTTCTGGGAATGTGTGAAACAAAGTGGAAGGGGGTAGACAGGATGAAACTCATCACAGGTGAATTGGTGCTGTCCTCAGGACATGAAGACGAAAGTTCACACCACAGTGAAGGGGTAGCTCTTATGTTATCTAAAGAAGCACAGAAAGCACTCATTGAATGGAAAGCTGTTGGACCTAGAATAATGGCAGCTACTTTCAAAACGGCTAAAAGGAGAATTCTTGTAGATGTCATCCGGTGTTGTGCACCGGCTGATGACAGAGAGTCTGTGAGAGAGGCATTTTATACTAGACTGCAGGAGATTGTGGATAGAGTAAAGGGAAGAGACATCACAGTTTTGGTGGGTGACGTGAGTGCAGGGATGGGTACAGTCGACGCAGGATTTGGGGAGGTCTTGGGAGGACATGGGCTGGGAGTGATGAGTGAAAGTGGGGAGCTATTTGCAAACTTCTGTGCTTCGGATCAACTGGCTGTGGAAGGAGGCGTGTTTCCACGTGAGAGAGTACACGGGGCGGCATGGATGTCGCCGGACCGTGGAGCGGAAAATCAGATTGATCATGTGTGCATTGACAGGGGGTTTGGATCGTCGTTGCAGGATGTGGAGGTATGTGGAGGGGCAGATGTGGCGTCGGATCAACATCTTCTGATAGCCAAGGTAGAGATGGAGCTCAAGAGATGTGCAACAATGCGGGATTATAGACAACGGTTTGGTGTGGGACAGCTGGGAGATCAAGAAACGGGAGACAGGTTTGCGGTCACGGTGTCCAACGGGTTCCAGGTGCTCCGGCGGCTGGCGGATATAGAGAGTGCAGAGGGCTGTTGGCAGCGGGTCGGGACTGTGTGGAAGGAGACATGTGAGGAGGTGCTGGGGAAAGGGGAGAGACAACAGGGGGCATGGATGGCAACAGAAGCCATCGGTAAGATAAAGGACAGGAAAGGCAAGAGAGCAGATTTGAACACAGGCAAGGCCGGAGGTTCCGGGGCCGGGGCTCAAGAAGTGTACACAGAAGCAAACAAAGAAGTAAAAAGAAGTATCAAAAGAGACAAGAGGAAGTATATTGAGGAGTTGGCAAGAGAGGCAGAAGATGCTGCAGCCAAAGGAAATATGAGAGAACTGTATAACAGCACAAAGAAGCTAACGGAGAAATACAAGCAAACAAGTTGCTTCATAAAAGACAAGAATGGAAAACTGCTCAGCAATATCCAAGCGCAAATGAAGAGGTGGACAGAATATTTTGAGGACCTTCTCAATAGGCCAGCTCCACAAAACCCCTCGGACATCCAGCCAGCAGAAGAAGAGCTACAAATTAACGGTGAAAGTAGAGGAATAATGTTACTTTCAGTGCCAGGAAAAGTATTAAACATGATTATCCTCGAGTCCATAGACAAGAAACTGAGAGATGAACAAGCAGGTTTTCGACAAAACAGATCCTGTACAGACCAGATAGCTACTTTGAGAATAATAGTTGAACAAATTCTGGAATGGAATTCACCACTATACATCTTGTCTCCATTTCTTTTCTTACTAGCAATAGACTGGGTTACGAGAACATCGACAACACACAACAGAAATGGAATCCAGTGGACTCTGACTAAGCAGTTGGATGATCTGGATTTTGCTGATGACTTAGCTCTTCTGTCCCATAACCGTAATCAGATGCAGGACAAATTGAAAACACTCGATGAGAGGTCACAGCAATTGGGTCTGAAAATACACAGGGAAAAGACAAAGATAATGAGAATAAATGCAGGTAATGATAACAGGGTTGAACTTGAAGAAGCACCAATACAAGATGTAGAATCGTACACATATCTTGGCAGCAATATAGACAAAGTTGGAGGGACAGACAGTGATATCAAAATAAGAATACAAAAAGCAAGAGGAGCTTTCATTGCATTGGGAAATATATGGGGATCAAGAGAAATAGGATCCAACACGAAAATAAGAATCTTCAACTCAAATGTGAAGTCAGTCCTATTGTATGGCTCTGAGACATGGAGAACAACAAAGACAACAACCAAAAAGCTACAGACTTTCATAAATGGGTGCTTGCGTAGAATAGAGGGATTAAAATGGTATGACAAGGTTACCAACTTGGAACTGATGACAAGAACTAGACAAGTGCCAGTGGAACAAGAGATGAGAAGAAGACGATGGCGATGGATAGGACACACACTGAGGAAACCTGTTGATAGCATTACAAGGCAGTCTTTGTTCTGGAACCCCCAGGGCAAGAGAAGCAGAGGTAGACCAAGAAGTACATGGAGAAGGGAGCTGGAAACAGAGGTGAAAATGATGAGGAGAACGTGAAAAGAATTTGAGATGATGGCACGTGACAGGAAGACTTGGCATGTGTTTGTTGAAGGCCTATGCTCCTTTGGGAGCGGAGGGTTATGAATGAATGAAATTTTCACGCTGTCCGCCGACCAGTTTTGCCTCTCTGAAATTTTATTCTACCTGACTCTATACAGCATAACTCAGGGAATATGACTAGAAATCACCATTATTCTTCTCGTTAATTTAATGGGAAGAACGTGTCTAGACAGCGCGAGTTACTAGTTTCCTGCTAGATGACCAGCTACAGTGGGCTTGAGGGAACAAACGTCCTGTTCTTACTTTGTTACTTCAGAGATCCCCGGAAAATACACGACTATATATATATATATATATATACTCGTATATACTCGTATATACTGGTGTGGCGATGCGGATGCGGCGTTTTAATAATCAGTATAATAGGTATACTTAGAATATCGTGGACAGAAAAGAAATGCCGAGGTATTGACAGCTGCGGGTGTTAATAGATCGCTCATCAAAACCACCAGGACTGGACAAATGAAATTTATGGGACATATTAACAGAAGAGGAGGAGTGGAGGAATTAGTCTTATGTGGGAAAATACCAGGTAGGAGAGGAAGAAGAAGGCAGAGAAAGATGTATGTGGAAAGCTTAAAAAACTGCGCAACAAACAACAACATGGGCAACAACAACCTCATTAGACTATCAAAAGACAGGGAAGATTGGAGGTTCGTGATCGCCAATGTCTGTTCCAGACCAGGCACCTGAAGAAGAAGATAATATGTATGCTGCGACGTATATGAATAGCTGGTTATCTAGGTTCCCAGGCCAGATGAAACTATCAATGCTTTAACATCAGAACGACACCAACGGTGCCAACGCTATGAAAGGAATCTGGACTCATTGTTAAACACACGTACATTTTAATCACGATTGCAAAGACAGGATGCATGATAAAATCGTGTATATCCTGATCAATTATCCTTATCTTCTTCTTCTTCTTCTTCCATCCTTAGCCACCAACCGGCAAAGCAGTATGTGGCCAGTACGCCTAGTGGCGTCTTAGGGCAACAACAAATTGATCAATCTATCGCTGTTTCCACCACGCCTAGTGGCGTCTTTGTGGAACAGAAACAGACCAAACAATCTATCGTTGTTTCCGTAATCAGATTGGTTGGCAAGCAGGTGATCAGCCCACTGTGCGAAGTTTTTACGGGATGGGGTAAACAGCCCCATGCCCAACCCTCCTTAGTCGCTTTTTACGACATGCGTGGTAGGGTCACAAACAACACCAATTATCCTTATAATACACACCAATTAGTTCCATAAAGGGACACATAACACGTCCAGCCCACACAGTGGAGACATAAACAATAATAATAATAATGTCGCTAGGCCAAACAAAACGACATCATATGCGACTTACGCATAGCGACCACAAAATAGGTGCTAACACTTGTGAGCACTATATTTAATTCCATTCTAAACTATCATGTGGCGTGCAAAAGGCATACGATACAGCTGGGTTTGGGAGAAAGGAGTGCATCTTTGGAGTTGACGGTACAGACGTCACAATAACAAGCACCTGGAATTTCTCACATCTCTTTTTAGGCTTATAGACAAGATAATTGTTACCCATTTATCTGGTTCGTCTGTTGCTTAAAAATTGTATTTGCGAACAATGTCTTATATTTCTTTTTAAAATGATGTTGAAGAAAAAGACAGTTAAAAAAGAAGAGAGAGAGAGAGAGAGAGAGAGAGAGAGAGAGAGAGAGAGAGAGAGAGAGAGAGAGAGAGAGAGAGAGAGAGAGAGAGCCAGCATTTACACTAGACATCTTTTATTGTCTTCGGATATATATTCGATTTATTTCCTCTGTGTCATTTATTCTTGTTACCGTGTCTGCCTGAAGATTATTCTCCCGAATCTCCCCCTGTCATTAATTGCGTAGTCCCAGGGAAAATTGATACGTAGACTGTATTTTTGTTCCCCTGCTAGCTTGTCTCGAAATGAAATGAAGTAAAAGGTAGTCCCATAGCAGATACTGACGTAGGAGAATGAAATGTTAGAGACTTCACTATACTAGATCCAGCATAGAGAGGTGGGGTGATCAGTTCCCTTCCTCGATGTCTTTTCCTTGCTTAACTCAAGTGCAAAACCAGGAACCCATTTACAGCTTTATAGACTTCTTCTTCTTCTTCCTCGTTCGTGCTGAAAAGGACGTTGGTAGCGTTGTGTCCGTTTACAGCAGAGCTGCGATATTTGCGCCTTTCGGCCAACACATCCGACTTCAGCACAGCATTTTTTTGGGACCGGGTTTGCCTTCCCTCTACGATCCCTACTCTCTCAGCCAGACTGCAGTGATGCAGCCTGTTTCCAGGACCACCACTTGGAGGTGGAGTAGGGTCTTGGTCAGCTCTGGTTCGCTGACACTGACACAAGCAGTCCAGCTATGAGTCGCTAACTGCATTCATCTCGTTTGCTGCGTCTTCGGGCCCGCTTTATAGACTGAAGCGTGACGATACCGTGAAACGAACACGCCACCTTTGCTGCGAGAGACCAGCGCTCTGACCACTTTGTATGTGCCTAGTTTTCTTGTCAAGTGCCAATACCTCAAGGTGTTTCCATGTCTTATTTATTCCCTTCATGCCTGTCTTCAGTTCTCCTCCCCAAGTCTTGTTTATTCCCTTCATGCCTGTCTTCAGTTCTCCTCCCCATGTCTTGTTTATTCCTTCATGCCTGTCTTCAGTTCTCCTCCCCATGTCTTGTTTATTCCCTTCATGCCTGTCTTCAGTTCAACTCCCCATGTCTTGTTTATTCCCTTCATGCCTGTCTTCAGTTCTCCTCCCCATCTGTTCTTTAGTGTCCTCGAATTCTCCTATCCTGGGGAATCAGCACACTTCTATATGGCAGCGAGACAGGGACAGCCTATGCTAAGCAAGAAAGAAGGCTCACCACCATCCATCCATCTACGGTGTCTATGCCACACCCTCGGTATTTCATGGAAGGACGAAGTAATAAATATTGAGGTGTCAAGTGGTGGCCTTCAAAGATGTGGGCAAGAGAGACATGAGGACACTAGACATAAATCCAGCGACCTGGTAGAATGAAGCTGCCGATCGTACCACTTAGCGGTGCCCTCTACGGCGTCACCTCAGACTGGGCGAAAAGAAGCTCTCACGGCAGGCAGAAACTAGGAGAAAACGTCGAAAGGAACAAGCAGCGTGGGGCTGTCAACTCAAGGGCGCAGTCCCATAGTTAGTTATGACTGAAGGGGCTATAATTATGATTATTCTGCACTAGCACCTATTTATCATTATCATCACCACCACCAGCATCATTAACATGATCATCATCATCTCATTACGTAGCTGTTGCGTGCATATTTTGACGCACATATTACAAAAATCGATATGGCTATTTAATATGGAAAAGATATAGACATTCATTCATTTGTGTATGAAAATGCTGTCTATGGTAAAGCTAGATAATTCATGATTGATTTACACTTTTGATTATAGGAGTAATCGTTCTTGATATTGATTCGGCGCATGGATATTGCACTCATGTCCGTACTTATTTGTTAGGGCCAGAAAATAGATTAATTTGCTTATTATGTTTATGGCCTGAATTCATATGTATTACATATTATTAGTACAAGTAGAATCAGTCCTATATTGTATATTTTGGATGGGTAGGCAGGACTATATTCTTGTTATGCCGCTCTAGCGGAAGTATGAGTTGTCTTGAAAAGTCGTGATGAGTTCCGATGTACCGTTTACAATGGCGGGTTACGCATTTTCAAGGGCTGGTACATTCTTAAGTAAAAATGATTTATGAAGTGGTTTTTCTTCTGTAGGAGATTGTGTCTCTACTAGAGTTTGTGTTAGAGACTCTCCTAATGTACGGTATCATGTATGATTCGGACTCCAGGTAATGCCAGACCCTATTTTTGATGATCTCATATCGGTTAGACCTAGCTGGAATATTGTGCTTCGCAACGCTAGGGTCATGTTTGTATCGACGAGGATGACATGCTTCCATACAGCAGTTATGTCTACGAGAAGTAACTGGATTACTGTAGAACTGTAGGGAGAAACTTTAGGAAATTATTCATATGCATTTCAAATTAACTTTGGCTTATATATACCCTCCTGTGAGTGAGTGAGCGACAACTCAGGAAGGCGGCCATGTTACATTCCTGTCATCATATTTTTGAATCACTGTCCAGAGAACGGGGCATGTATCTTACTATTCGGACAGTGGCAAGGAGATCTCAATTTTGAAAGAAACCCTTTATCGTGGTTTCATAATATGATATAAACTATGAACATAAAGCAACTTTTGTTACTTACCGATCCGCCTTCACTGACGCGTTTAGTCAGATAGGGGATGCGGCCATAATGTATGATAACATTGGAAGCTATTGATGTACTACCCATGATATATGAATGTGTCATGACATGGGATCTACTATGTATGCCTGCAAATTGATGTGTCAACATATACCCATGATTTACTCGTTATGTCCCAGTGTGTGCGTCTAAATAAACTGTGTAAAAAAGATTCCAGCAGTCTGCATTGGTGCCTTGTAGACACAAGTGAATGAGTGCTTAGATTGGTCAGAACACGAACAGTCCACCATTCGCGTTAATCACACTCTACACCTCCACTCCATATATACACCATCCTGCGTCGGTTGAATTGACCAAGTTTAGGGCCTGCTCCCCCTGGAGCCTTAGAGGGAAACTACTGCTTACAGCTGCCTTTGCCTTCTCTAACTCAGGACTAGGGTGAGTTACCCATTTACAGCTGGGTAGACTGGAGCATGCCTGATCTCAACAACTCGGTACACTACAATGGACATATACCGTAGTGGCACCACAAACAACATGCTACAGTGATTGATAGTGGAGCTTTACCGAAGAAAGAGAACACACTTTACACCACACTTTACATTGACACTTTACAGTGGTGGGCCAGATTCCTGGGTCCAGCCTACGCAGTCTTGTTGTGTTGAGAATCACATTTTACAGTTGCAAGAACATTTGTTTGACCACATCAACACCAGTAGGAAAATCTATAAGTGGTAGTCTAATTTGTTAAAACTGAGCATACAGTACAATACATTACAACTGCAACACATTTCATTATATAATGTACACATTTATGATTTATATGTATTTATGTTTATATATTATTTGTTTATATGTGTGATTGTTATGTGTTTGCGGGCCTGGATGGGAGGTGACTAGAACAGGAAATACCAAGTGATATTGGTCTTGTTCTGGCGTTCTATAGGGAGCAATTTCTTAATTGAAATTTGCATGCAACATTGTTTGCAAATATTTGGTTAGCTGTGACGACTGTGTTCATATTTGTATTTGTAATATTTTTCTGTTCTTTATTTCTGTTTGATTTGTTTGTATAATTGTAGGTCTCATCTTTCCTTTCATTTCAGTTCTTTACACCCTTATGTTTATACACTGTGGCGTTATTTGTCTTGTTATCTTATTGCAGTTATCATCACAGATTCTGTGATCATTTTTTTCATTTCTCCTATTTAATTTAATTTGATCTCTGCAAATGTTTTCAGATTGTCTTTTCTTGTTTGTCCTTTGTAATGTCTTTAGTTGACATATGACATAGGAGGTATAGTTGAATACACTTATATTATAGTACAGATCAGTACTTTATGATTATTATTGTTATAAAACAAAGTGTACAAGACCTTTGTAAGGCTTGTCTCCCAAAGTGATTGGTATAGGAAATATTATTTTCCACAGGTACTCAAGTGATCATTGATTACATTAAGGTATACAAGACCTTTGTAAGGCTTGTCTCCCACAGTATTTAAGATATACAGTTATTGTTTTCCACAGGTACTCAAGTTATCATTGGTTATATTATAAACAAAATAACCATACAAGTTTTCACTAAGACTAAGTCTATGGTATAGACTTGTCTCCCATTAAAGTGAAATAAGGTAATTTATTTACTTTTTCAGGTTTCTGATTTAAGAAGACAAGATGTCTACATTAGATTACTTTATTGCACAAGGAAAATCCCTTGATAAGACTGGGAAAGAGTCAGAAGAATGGACAACTGCTCAATTTGCTATTGCATTAAAGTCAGAAGTACTGAAAGCAGAAGTTGAACAAAAGAAGATAGATGCTGAGAATTTCAGATTGCAGATGCAAGCTGAGGAAAGAAAAGCTGCGGCTGAGGAAAGAAAAGCTGCGGCTGAGGAGAGAAAACTTCAAATAGAAGAAAAAAAATTAGAAGCTGCTGCTGAAGACAGAAAAGCTGCTGCTGCTGCTGAAGAGAGAAAAGCTCTGGCTGAAGAAAAAAGATTAGAAAAAGAAGCTGATGCTGCTGCTGAACTAAAGAAATTGCAGATGCAAGTGGAGGAAAGGAGATTTGCTGCAGAACAGAACAAATTAGAAGCTGCTGCTGCAGCTGAACAGAAAAAATTAGAAGTTGCTGCAGAACAGAAGAAATTAGAAGCGGCTGCAGAACAGAAAAGATTAGATAGAGAAGCTGAAGAGAGAAAAGCAATAAGAGAACATGAATTTGAGTTAGAGAAATTAAAATTGACAAGTATGAGTAATGTTAATCAGGCATCTAGTGGTAATGGTAAACCCTTTGTTTACAAGGTCAAGGTACCAGCGTTCAACTCTGCCAGTGATGACATAACATTTTGGCTTTCTAGATTTGAACGTGCTTGTCGAGCTCATAATGTTGACAAATCACAGTATGTGAATCAGTTGTCTGAAAATCTAAAAGGGGAGTCTCTAAGTAAGTTATACTTCGTTGAAGAGGCCGACAAGGATAATTATGATGCTATTAGGGCAGCTCTGATAAAGAAATATCAGCTGCCTGAGGAAGGTTATCGTCTTTTGTTTAAAACAATGAGACCTGAGGTAGGTGTAGAATTCTCAGAATTCATCTCAAAAGCACGAATTACACTTTCACGATGGATTGAATTATCCAAAATAGAGAAAACATTTGATGGTCTTACGGATTTATTGCTAAGAGACAAGGTCATGTCTTCGGTAAATAAATCATTCCTAGAGTTCTTACATGAGCGTAAACCTAGTACATTAAAGCCAATGGAAGAATATTGTGACCAGTATGCCACGGCACACCCTGACATGATTCTTAGTAACTCTAACATTAAAGAGAGTATGCCAGTTGCTTCGGCAACAGAATATAATCAGAATTACTCACACAAATTCCAAGGAGCTAAAAATAAATTTGATAAAAAGGTTAATTGGAATAAGTATCAAAACCAAGATAACCACTCAAATCAGGGTTCTTCTTCGAAGAACTGGAATCGGGCTGATAGTCCTCGACACGCGAGGGGTACCCATAATTTTAGAAATTCTCGGAAAGGGAGTAGCTATAGGAACTACCCAAGTGCTTCATGGAGACAAAAAAACCAATATTACAGGGATACTCAGTATAATGAGCGTGATGATTATGATCATGAATATTATGATTCAAACCCAAATAGGGGTTATAACAGAGGAAATAATAATTATAGAGACAATTATAACCGAGGTAGATCACAACACAAAAGACATGGTAAATCTTATTACCAGGCTAACTCTGCACAACAGGAGTTCCACGACGCCGGTAATCAGAATAATGATAAAAAAGACTCCAATAGTGTAGCAAATTCCGCTTTCGATTTTGCTAGAGCATCTCAGTGTTCGCAATGCAAAACATTATTCGATCCAACCACAGTTTCTACTTTAAGCTGCGGTCACCCGCTTCCCGCTCTCCCTGCGTCAATCGCGCATAATGGAAGGGGTGCTCTTGTCTTCAATAGAGGCCTAATAGATGGTACTCCGGTATCAATTCTTTTCGATTCGGGGTGCACTACCATCGGAGTGAGGCAATCACTCGTAAATCCTTCTCGAGCTACAGGCAATGTAGTCAAATGTGTAACATTTGGTGGCACATTGGAGAAGTACTCCACTGCCATTATCAATATTGCTATGCCTTTCTTTACAGGAGAGGTGCAAGCATGTCTCTTGCCGAATCCGATCGCTGATCTTATCATCGGTCGCATTCATGGAGTGAAAGAATGCACTCCACAGCAAATTTCTAATTGGGAAAATGTTAATATGCAATCTGCTAATGCAGTAATCACTAGGGCTCAAGCTCTTAATATGCCGCAATCTTCACATTCTGAAGATAATGATGCGCAGATCCAAGATGATCCCTTGGAGATTTCCCATGATTCCTTTATAAAACAGCAGGAAGATGATCCTACTCTAAAGAAATTCTTTACTCTGGCAACAAAAGGTGATCCGAATAAGGATAGAAATCGTAAATCTTGGATTACGATGAAGAATGGCGTACTTGTACGTATGGTACCAGACTCCGCTAAGTCCATTCATTCTCAAATCCTTGTGCCTAAAAATATGAGAGTTAAAATCTTACAGCACGCTCATGATTCGCAGTGTGCTGGACATATGGGTTTTTCCCGTACTAAAACTAGAGTTCTTGAATCTTTCTGTTGGCCTGCTGTGAATAAGGACATACGAATCTATTGTCGATCTTGTAAAGTATGTCAGGAGATTAAATCCAGAGGTCCACGCCATGATGCACCTATTCAGGCTGCAGACATTCCCATTCGACCATTTCAAAAAATGGCGATAGACATCATTGGTCCATTTAAGATAAAGTCTGCTAGAGGACACCAATTTATTTTGACGTGTGTTGATATGTGCACACGTTGGCCGGAGGCTGTTCCTCTAAAGAGCATAACTACTGCTGATGTCGCAGATGCTCTTTGGTTAATATTTTCTCGTCTGGGATTTCCAGCAGAAATATTATCCGACCATGGTACCCAACTCATATCGGATACCATGTCTCAAGTAATGTCGACTCTTAAGATAGAGAGATCGCTGAGTAGTATTTATCATCCTATGTCCAATGGGATGGTGGAACGTCTGAATAGAACTCTGAAAAACCTACTAGGTAAGATAACAGAAGATCATCCTCAGGATTGGGATAGGGTTTTACCCGCGGCTCTCTTTGCATATAGAGAGGTCGCCAACGAACATACAGGATTTTCTCCCTTTGAACTTGTCTTTGGCGCGAAACCGCGAGGTCCTATGTCCTTACTTCATGATCTTATAACTGCTGATAATATTGTCGATGACACAAAATCCTCTTATGAATATGTCATCGCACTTAGACACAAGATTATTGAAGCATGCAAATTGGCAACTGCTTCTTCTGAATTTGCGAAACAGAAGGCAAGGGAATTTGCCAATAAAAAGAGTTGCTTGCGACAACTTTGTCCAGGTGACAAAGCATTTGTCTTGCTACCTTGTAGGGAAAATAGACTTCTTATTTCTTGGAAAGGTCCGTACGATATAATATCAAAAGTTTCCGATGTTGACTATATCGTCGATATTGACGGGAAGCGTAAAACCTTCCACATCAACATGCTCACGGAATTCCATGAACGTCCGGATTATTTACAACCTGTTTTCCAGGCAACGGACGATTTTCCAGTCCAACATGGACAGTACTCATCTCTGTCAGTAATACAGGATGAGGAAACGAGTTTCTCGGATGTAAATCTACCTTTTCCAATGATTCCTCTTCGCTCTAATGAATCATGGAAAGATGTTGCAATTTCTCCCGAATTATCTCCAGGAGAGCAGAAACAAGTTTCTACTATGTTAGAACAATTTCAGGATGTCCTTACTGACATTCCTGGTCAAACTGATGTCATTCAACATGACATTATTCTTACTGACCATAGTCCTATAAGAGTCAGACCGTATCCTATCCCGATACATTTTCAAGCACAGGTAGAGAAAGAGTTGGATGAGATGATAGAGTTAAAAATTATTGAACCATCCACATCAGCATATTCTTCGCCGATGGTTATTGTACGAAAAAAAGACAATAACATACGTCTTTGCGTGGATTATCGCAAATTGAACCAAGTGACGAAATTTGATGCTGAACCTATGCCTTTACTAGAAGAGCTACTTACGAGACTATCGAATTCTCATTTCTTTACTAAACTCGATTTGTCTAAGGGATATTGGCAAGTTCCATTATCCGAACACGCAAAACCGTTTACTGCTTTTTCGACGCCTAGGGGTCTATTCCAATGGAATTTCATGCCTTTCGGTCTTATGAACGCCCCTGCAACATTCGTACGCATGATGCGTCGAATCCTATCTCATCGCTCAGATGTCATTGCGTATCTTGATGGCATCTGTCTTTTCAGTGATACTTGGAACGATCACTATAATGGGATAAATGAACTATTGTCTATCTTACGCGAGCATAACCTGACAGCGAAACCATCGAAAGCATGTATTGGTTTTAGCGAAATATCTTTCTTAGGACACCGTGTTGGTCATGGGTTCCTAAAAACAGAAGACCATAATACAAGTAAGATACTTAACATTTCTATTCCTAAGACTAAAAAGCAAGTGCGAAGTCTCTTAGGTCTAATACAATTTTGTGGACGATTCATTCCGAATCTGTCCTCCATTATGTCACCTCTTTCTTCCTTGCTAAAGAAAGGGTCTCCTAATGTAGTCCATTGGACTCAAGAATGTCAATCCTCTTTGGATAAGGTTAAAACTATGTTTTCTACTTCACCTATCCTAGTATTGCCTTCTAAGGATAAGACATTTATTCTTCGTAGTGAAGCTTCATCCACCGGGATTGGAGCAGCACTAATGCAAGAGTACTCTGGAACACTGCATCCTGTGATGTATATTTCTCGGAAATTAAATGCCGCAGAGAAGAATTACTCGGTCCTAGACCGTGAATTATTGGCTATGGTTTGGTCAATCCTTAAACTGCAAAGATTTCTTCTTGGCGCGCATTTCATCGTGGAAACTGACCAGAAAGCTCTTACGGCTATTCAGAGTAAAAATCCGAAGAGCGCGAGATCAACGCGATACGCGATTGCTCTGCAGCCATTTCATTTCTCGGTGCGAGCTATCCGTGGGTCAGAAAATGTGATGGCAGATATTTTGTCTAGATGCCCACATGATTCATAACTGTTATACAACTTTGATACAGTTGTTCCTATGTTGAAATGTGTACACATATGTAATATATCATATATTGATTGTAACACTACTTAGCGGTTCATTGATGTTTATTCACCGCTGATCTTTCAATGTTTTTTTCGTCTTTGATGATCATGATGTTAAGATATCTTAGATGAAATTTATGTATAAACTAATGTGGAAATTGCGTCATTGCTAATATTGTAGTATGCGTTGGTGACACCTCTCTGGAAATATTTATACTTAGAGAAGTACTTTCTCTAAGGTCATAAAACTTATGCTTATCATCTGCGCATTGTTATTGGTGCGTTGTGAGCCTATTGTATGTTGCTCCTAGATGTATTTCAAAAAAAAAAATGTACCATTTTTTTTTTTCCCGAGGGGTGTGGTAATCTGTTGCGTGCATATTTTGACGCACATATTACAAAAATCGATATGGCTATTTAATATGGAAAAGATATAGACATTCATTCATTTGTGTATGAAAATGCTGTCTATGGTAAAGCTAGATAATTCATGATTGATTTACACTTTTGATTATAGGAGTAATCGTTCTTGATATTGATTCGGCGCATGGATATTGCACTCATGTCCGTACTTATTTGTTAGGGCCAGAAAATAGATTAATTTGCTTATTATGTTTATGGCCTGAATTCATATGTATTACATATTATTAGTACAAGTAGAATCAGTCCTATATTGTATATTTTGGATGGGTAGGCAGGACTATATTCTTGTTATGCCGCTCTAGCGGAAGTATGAGTTGTCTTGAAAAGTCGTGATGAGTTCCGATGTACCGTTTACAATGGCGGGTTACGCATTTTCAAGGGCTGGTACATTCTTAAGTAAAAATGATTTATGAAGTGGTTTTTCTTCTGTAGGAGATTGTGTCTATTCTAGAGTTTGTGTTAGAGACTCTCCTAATGTACGGTATCATGTATGATTCGGACTCCAGGTAATGCCAGACCCTATTTTTGATGATCTCATGTCGGTTAGACCTAGCTGGAATATTGTGCTTCGCAACGCTAGGGTCGTGTTTGTATCGACGAGGATGACGGGCTTCCATACAGCAGTTATGTCTACGTGAAGTAACTGGATTACTGTAGAACTGTAGGGAGAAACTTTAGGAAATTATTCATATGCATTTCAAATTAACTTTGGCTTATATATACCCTCCTGTGAGTGAGTGAGCGACAACTCAGGAAGGCGGCCATGTTACATTCCTGTCATCATATTTTTGAATCACTGTCCAGAGAACGGGGCATGTATCTTACTATTCGGACAGTGGCAAGGAGATCTCAATTTTGATAGAAACCCTTTATCGTGGTTTCATAATATGATATAAACTATGAACATAAAGCAACTTTTGTTACTTACCGATCCGCCTTCACTGACGCGTTTAGTCAGATAGGGGATGCGGCCATAATGTATGATAACATTGGAAGCTATTGATGTACTACCCATGATATATGAATGTGTCATGACATGGGATCTACTATGTATGCCTGCAAATTGATGTGTCAACATATACCCATGATTTACTCGTTATGTCCCAGTGTGTGCGTCTAAATAAACTGTGTAAAAAAGATTCCAGCAGTCTGCATTGGTGCCTTGTAGACACAAGTGAATGAATGCTTAGATTGGTCAGAACACGAACAGTCCACCATTCGCGTTAATCACACTCTACACTTCCACTCCATATATACACCATCCTGCGTCGGTTGAATTGACCAGGTTTAGGGCCTGCTCCCCCTGGAGCCTTAGAGGGAAACTACTGCTACAGCTGCCTTTGCCTTCTCTAACTCAGGACTAGGGTGAGTTACCCATTTACAGCTGGGTAGACTGGAGCATGCCTGATCTCAACAACTCGGTACACTACAATGGACATATACCGTAGTGGCACCACAAACAACATGCTACAGTGATTGATAGTGGAGCTTTACCGAAGAAAGAGAACACACTTTACACCACACTTTACATTGACACTTTACAGTAGCTTTGAGTCACCACTGGAGCTCTGCACAAAGCAGTTACATGTTCTTACAGTGTGGTTTCTATGGCAATTTGTTTTTCATGATGAGTTTGCCAGTCCCATGCACAATCTCATGCACAATCTCATGCACAATCTCATGCACAATCTCATGCACAATCTCATTTCTTGTTGTTGTGTCTCAAGTCCCCAGGGTAGGAGAGGTAGAAGGAGAAAAAGAGCGTATTGAGAGACATGGAGGCAGGCATGAAAACGAAGAAAGAGGCACGGAAAGACCTTGAGCTGATAGCACAGGACAGGAAAACACAGCATGCCTTTGTTGAACGCCCATATTGTACGACACGCATGCAGGTAGAGTAGTCTCATTCTATCTTTCTCTCATCAGTTCCTCTGGAAATACGCGGTTCGCCGATGTATTAAAGTTTGTATTTCTCTGTTTTACAGGAAATACCAGGACTGAACATCAGTGGAAGGTCAATAAACAACCTTAGATATGCAGATGATACCGTGTTGTTAGCTGAAAGCGAACAGGAGTTACAAGAACTAGTGAAGCAAGTGAACAGTATAAGTCGGGAATATGGATTGGACATTAATATTGAGAAAACAAAAACTATGATAATTAGCAAAACAGACGATAAGCCCACATTAAAGATAAGCGTAAATGAGAAAATCCTGGAACAAGTCAAAAGCTACGTATATCTTGGTCAAATAATAACAGAAGATGGCAGATGTGAAACAGAAATCAAGAAGAGAATAGGGATGGCCAAAGCTACATTCAACAATATGAAACATATACTGACATCTAAACAGTTATCTCACAAATTAAAACTGAGAATCATAAAGTGTTATATATAGTCTGCATTTCTGTATGGTGCAGAAACATGGACGATGAATAAGCATTTGGAGGAAAGAATTGAGGCTCTTGAAATGTGGATATACAAGTGTATAGAAGACTGAGGCGTATCTCATGGAAAGAGAAGAAAACAAATAAGGAGGTTCTACAAGATCTAGGCATGAAAAGAGAACTAATGAGGGAGATCAAAGTTCCGCAGCTAAAATACTTTGGCCACATAAAAAGGCATAACACCTTGCAGAAGACCATAATAGAAGGGAGAGGTGAAGGCAAACGTGCAAGGGGAAGACAGCGCTATAAGTGGGAAGATAACATCAAGAGATGGACATGAAAGAGTCTGTCAGAGTGCACCACCAAGACAAGAGACAGAAGACGTTGGAGATCCATTACAGCCAACCTTCGTTGAGAAGATGGCAGCTGATGATGATGATGATGATGATTTCTCTGTTTATAAATGTTGCTGTTCTTCATGGGACAGACAAATGTGGGAACAAAGATGCTGTAAATAAAGTGTTCAACGATACATGTCCCGCCCCCAACCAACAGATAATGTAGTTCACTTAGAGAAGAAACGAAATTAGAATATTTATTAGAGAGAATGATTGGTGAACACAGTTTTACTTCTGTTTTCATTTTCAATCTCAAGTAATTTGTCTTAAGAAAAAAAAAGCACTACAGTGAAGACTTTCTTTCGTAAGATCAACGCCAATTCATATTATACGCTCACGTCAGACCAGGTCCCGTGTCTGTATTTATTAGGCGTGGGGGTGTGTTATTTATTCCCTTGTTCAACGAATTGTTTGACAGCGAGCGAGGAGAATGAAGGGGGGAAGGTAATAAATCCCAATTCTTATGTCCCTTTGGATGTCTTCTGGAGTTCAGTTCTTTCCCCTGGAACAAATCTAGTAGAAATGCGTAATACTTTTTGGCTCCATTTTAATAAATCATAACAATGTATACGCTTTAAGGAGTAGCAATAGCGCAGTGGTTAGCGCACTGGCTTCCTAGCTCAATGGTCCATGGTTTGATCCCCAGTTTAGGTGGGATTTTTTTAGACCGCAAATGGCTCCGGGGTCGACCCAGCCTCATGAATTGGGTATTAGAGCAACTCTGGGAGGGTTATGGCGACCTCATTACCCCTAGTGTGCCGATGGTCAAGAAAATATGGACCTAACACCATATTTCTAATATGCCTCTATGTGTATGGGATCTTTTACCTTCGTACTCTTTATAGAATGCTTTATGTCTTCTTGTACTCTTTTTTACTATCTACTGTAACTCATTAATTCTTTTCGTCTTTCTCTACATATTGAGTCAGGGGCCACAATTTGAGCTGGTCTCCTTGCAAGATATCTTCATCAAATTAGGCTGCATGATCCTGAAATAGTTTCTGTAGCAATTTGTTTTATATGATAAGGAATCCAGCTACATTTACAAACTCGTACTAGTTGCCTTATACTACATACAAGAGTGATCAAAAGGCATATTCTTCTTTTTTTGGGTCTCCTTTGAGGTTCTTGGGTTATCTGTTGTAATAAGGCCCTCCGAAAGCTCAGATGAGGACTGGGACTTTTGACATTGCAAGGCCCCTATCATTGGTTAAGAAAAGGAATAAAAAATATGGGGGTTCGTGTATCCTTTGGTAAAGTGAGAGTGACGATATGTGTGAGTGTCCTTTTACATGTTTTCTTTCTCTCATACATTATCCATTTATTTCTTCATTTTTCGCGCATGAATTCGTGCCATTGAAACTCTCTAAATTGCATTACCCTTTTACACTGCAATAGTGTTATTTCACGGGTAATTGACTATCTTGAGGATTAGTTGTAATCGCTTAAGTGGTCGCGCAAGCTTGAATGCATATGGTAAACGTGAAAGTAATGATTGACTTTGACGTAAGTCATTTCCGACCCAGACAAAGCAGGCGGGTAACCACCTGTGTTTCGCGGTTGGTCACTGCGCCTCCCAAAACCTCGGTGGAAGGGGACAAAGGAACTCATATTGTCTGTCTGAGTGAGCCGGCTGTGGTCCGCGTACGTCAGGGATTACCTGTCTGGCGGTAATCATTAGGGATGCGATCACAGATGTGTTGGAATGTCTGTGAAATAGTAACGGAAGTAATCATGTCAGATTTGAAAGATAGGTCATGGGTTTAAATTTTAACGTGAAAACTTTAAACACGTGGGGAAGAATTAAAATGAACACCCCGACCCCCTAGTTTTAAGAACAGGATTGGTTCAATCGAGAGCAGGAAAATAACAATAGCTTTGATAGGCAAATTTGTCGGAAACCACATATGGAAGCTTGGGGGAAGAAATGAGAATATAGCCTAACAAATTCGGAGACTAAGACAGACTGCATTACAACGTCAAAAAAGCAACCCCAGAAGCCAGAAAAGAATCGGACAGAATTCCAAATTAAATAGGATAGAATCGAAGTATTTTGACATCTTTGACACTTAAATGAAAACCCGCATTTTTAAATACCAAGACTGTATTCCTAGGAATCAAAACACCCATCAGAAGAGGAATTCTAAATTTACCCCAGACCAAGTGTTCGAAGCATCTAATATAAGTTGTTGTGTCCACTCATCTGAGTCAGGATATTGTACATTCCATGTCTTTCCATGTTTTCATCCCCTTCATGTCTGTCACAAGCTCTCTTCTCCACGTGTTCTTTGGGTTTCCTCTATCTCTATGGGTTAGCTGGTTCAGATGGAAAAAACAACAGTGAAATCTCCTTACACCCGGGGATTGAAAAATTCAAAGTCAAAATTCGAGTACCAGCTACATATTTATTTTCGCTTATTCTTTCCTGAAAAACTGGATATATATATATATATATATATATATATATATATATATATATATATATATATATATATATATATATATATATATATATATATATATATATATATATATATATATATATATATGTGTGTTTGTGTGTGTGTGTGTGTGTGTGTGTGTGTGTATGATGTTACAGCAATACTTTCTACAAGGTGCTCAATGACATCACTCTTTCTTGTCTCGTTGACATTGTATTATTGTTGTTGTTTAACTAGTTGCTCAGCTTCTCGCTCTTTTACAGCCGATACAAAGTTGAAGACTCCTTGGTATTATCTAGACTGTAGATCTATGCTTTTCCTGTGGCTTTTCTGTCATTCCGATACGTGTTGAGTTGAAGTCATGAGTTCGAGTTTCTTCAGCTTGGTTTGTATTTAAAGGATCGTCACATCTAGTTTAAGCTAGGAGTAAGAACAAGGAGGGGAAACCAGAGTTGTGTAAACAGTAAATAAATAAATACATAATACACATAGGTTTGTTTCAGGCACTCTTGGGAAATAAAAAAAGTAGAAGACTAGAACACAGAAAAACAACTGGTGATACCTAGCTTGCAGAGAGGATAGTAGCGATTCGTTCTTGTGGCTAGGCGGTGGTGTCTTTCGGAAAGCCCTGGGTTCGATTCCCGGTAAACCCTAGTGATAAAGTAGATGCTGGTAACAAATCTGCTGATAAAATCTACTTCCAGGGTAATTGGTACTGTTAATGTATATTTGGTAAAGTATATCCCTTTTGAAGTGATTAGACTGTTGTAGTACATGCGCCCACACAGAGCAGATGATAAATGGGTTAGCTCTGTATTGTCCCTGTGTATAAAGTCTGTAGTGAGTGGTATGGAGGGTACAGTCACTCACCCTGTACTGTCAAGCATAGATCAACGAATCAGACTGGTGTTCATTTCCAATTGACAGCACATGATTTATTCACACAGCAACATCAATCCGGTACGATACACTACACAGGTACAACAGGATACACAAAAATCAGTAATAATCAATTGCGCAGAATGTTACAGCTGTTCAGTATGATGTAAACCCTGTTTACATCGCAGTTCTAATGTTACATCAGTAAATCCACCAGAACGACTACTGATACTGCAGTTACAAAAACGCCACACAGGCTTACCTCTATAGGACTCCTTCAATGACTGCATACACTGCAGTTAACAAAACGCCGTACAGGCTTAAATCTATATATACTCGCAGTTCTAATGTTCCACCAGAACGACTGCTGATACTGCAGTTACAAAAACGCCACACAGGCTTACATCTATAGGACTCCTTCAACGACTGCATACACTGCAGTTAACAAAACGCCGCACAGGCTTAAATATATATATATACTCAAAAGACTGTCCGCTCTGCAGTTTACACATAATCTGGCCTACACAAATCCTGGCCTTATAATCTCTTCAATAAAGTACATTCACCAGAAAACTCTCCCTCCATAAGGAACAATGGCCTTACCATCTCCTAGCGCCGTTCCTGCACAATAGAAATCTATCAGGGAGGTAAATATGATTCAAAACATCGGCCTGTAGACACCAAGGCCCTAGAACATGTCCTTAACATAAAGTACACCTTATCTTCTCTTATCTGCAGATAATCAAACCTAAAATAGGCAAATAATGGTACACCTCGAAAAGTGGCCAAACATCGTTCCCGTACACTACCCTTGGGAACACACACAAGACACAGGGCTGACTCCAGTCAACGCCCCAAACTTAGACTTCTCTCCGACTGCCACGGGAACACACATCTCCTGCCAAACAGTCACCGGACCCGGCTGTTCACGGACTAGCCGTGAGCTATTCACAGCCGGCCGAAACCAGTACAAAATAACTACATGACTAGCGCTCACACGCTTTCTGTACACTCTGTTTTCTAACATATACATGTTTAAACAACTCACAATTAAACAAGCCGACAAGTGCTACAACCCTGAATTCACACTGTATAATCAGCATAGTACGTATCACCTCCCTTTTTGGACCTTAACACTTAGGTGGTGGTGTCTTTCGGAAGGCCCTGGGTTCGGTTCCCGGTAAACCCTAGGCGGTGGTGTCTTTCGGAAGGCCCTGGGTTCGATTCCCGGTAAACTTATCACTTCTGTTGTTTTTCTGTTATCTAGTCTTCTACCTCTTTATTTCTCACAAGTACCTGAAACATGACTTTGTATTATTTATTTAGGAGTTAGAAGCTCGTGACAATCTGTGCATTCCCCGCCATCCAAGGGAACTTTCCAGCTATGCAGAGCTAAAATACTGTGCTCTGGTTCTGTGCTCTTCCAAGGCATTGTCACGTCATTCACAGAGCCAATTCCCACGTTTCCCTGCCTATCAATGGGTCCATAGTGAGATCCTTCTGCATGCAGTCAACCAGGTCAAAGCTGTCACGGAATTCCCTCCCCTATTTTGCAGTAGTGGTCCAACAGTAACCAAAACTCAAGAGTATCTAACATGGGTCTTCAGAGGTGTCTACCTTTGCACGAGATTACGCTTGGCAGAGTTGTAGATAGAAGGATAGTGACGCTTCTATGTCAAGGAAGTCTTCATAAGATATTTCAGAAGTCAAGAACAATGCTGCGTTGGGCAGGGCAATTGTTAACTAACATCTGATCCGCAGCCTTTTTTGAAGAATTAAACAATTATTAATTTCAGCTCGTTGCAGCCCCCACCATGATTTACTCAGTAGAATTCTTCTTATTATGGTATAGCTCTGTATAGAGTGTATTTAGTAAATTGACTGAGACAAACATGCAGTACATTCAAAATGATTAAATCGACGTTAAATTTGAATATTTACAAACAACAAATTTAATAATCACTTAGGTTTTAAAAAGGTTTTAAAAAATGAGTAATGATTTGTCAGAAAATTATCATCACTGTGTGTTGTAATGGTAGTTTGTAAAGGGGGTCACTTGGCAGCTTTTATGTGTTACTTAGCTGACAGTGACGGCTCTGCTCCTTCTGGTGTTTTGGTTCTTGGTAGACTGGATCGCTGAATCCGCTCGTCACTGGTCAAGGTTGTATGGTGCAGCCCATTCCCAGAAGTGTCAGGGAGTGTCTACGAAGTTGGTCCCGCGTCTTAAAACTCCGTATGATTATGGTTTCTAGCTTCGACATCAGGCCACTTGTACCCTTCCTGTTCCAGAGATAGTACCCTCAGCTGGTACCACCAACTAGTATTGTAAAAGAATAGAAACAAATACCCTCTGAGTATTGAGTTTCCCGACACATAGTTATGTGTCCTCTTCTTCCTATTCCACCATCCCATCTACCTCAGACTTTACCTTCGATGAGAATTAAGCTTAATCCCTCGAGAGAAAACTTTCTTTAAATTTAAATTGAATAGCTTTATATCTACTTTACATTCAAATAAAAAGGTTAATAGTATAGATAGAATATGTTTACATTTACATCTACATTGGTTGTAAAATGATCACAACATAGATTGAATATTTTTTCAGTTACATCTACACTGGTCGAAAAATGGTCAAAATAAATATATTTCATTTACATCTACACTGGTTGAAAAGTTTGATAACTTTCATTATTATTTAAAGTGACTTTGTTTACATAGACGTTTACACTGGTTTGTAAATGTAAATATTATAATTAGAATGTGCATCATTTCTTTCATCTTTCCCTCCCTGCTCCATATGTAACTTGGGACTACCTATGCTATTAGTTCTCTTTAAGAGACCAGCAATAAAGCCATTCACCAGCCCTTGCAGGGGTAGCTCATGAAATCATCATTCTATATGCTGAGGTTGCCAGCCTCAAATGACTTGGACATCCACTAGCAATTTTCACATATTAATATTCACATGGCAATATATACAAGGTACATATTAGTTCACATTTTAGTAATAACAAATATAGAATGTAAAATGTACAACTTACGTCAATCTTGGCTCACAGACTGTTTGCTCTGAGCAGCAGGTTCAGGCACCAGCAGATGCCTTTTACACGTGTTCTTGGGGGTCGTTACTATAACAATATATTCCCGGTTTGTGTGTTCAGTTTTCTCAGACCCCAGTTTTCCTTATTAAAATGATAGAGTTTTCCTGGGCTGTTTAGGTCTGTCGCGAGAGGTTCAGATAGTATAGAATGTAATAAGGTAACCTTGATATAAAGGTGTATCAGATGATACCAGGATAGTGCCAGATAAGAGCCTGGTCTTATCAGTAATACCCCTTTCTCTGAAAAAGAGTAAAGGTGTATAGACAACAAAGGTAGGGTCAAGTTGTATAAGTTCCCAGAGAAGCTGGTAATGTAGTACTCTGAGTCCTTATGGGCTACCTCTCCAGATCCTCCTCTGTTAATATGGTAATTATTATTAATATTTTTAACACTGCTAGGGGTAATTATTTAATTAAATTCACCAACAATGAATAAAACTTAACTTAAAGAATTTAAGTAAGTCTGCTGGTAAATATTTACAATTTATTTGTATATTTACTCTTTTCTGTTTGAAAAGTTTTAAAAGAACTCATGTTACAAAAGTAAATAAATAATAAAAATGTTCAACAAAGTCTTTCACTGTATTAAGATGTCTATCAATATGGAGACAGTTTTGCTTGGTTGATCTGTCCCTGAATAATTACTAGTGTTATTCTCACAGTCCAATTGAAGAGCTATACTGCTAGGTTCATCACAAACTGGTTTGATTTTAGTTTTGGTGATCAGGAATATGCTACACAGTTGCCTTTGTGGGCAACTTATCTGAGTCACTGAAGATGGCTCCCTCTGATACTGGAGAGAATTGTCAGATGAAATTCTTCCAACTGGTATACTCGCGATGTCTGGCCCTCTAACATAGACCGGCACTGCATCCGTCGTAACCTCATTAATAGATGCCAATTATATTTGTCGTAGATTACAGCATAAAACCTGAAACGAAGTTAAACGCCATCCCTGTATTTTTCTACCAATATCCCTCTATGACACCGATGGGGACGATAGACAGTTTCAGATAACAGTGCCAGCAGATGCACAAGATATAGTATAGTAGCATCAATCAATTCAGTTCACTGTGATCATAATTGTCTTCTACATCCTTAATTATAATTTGTTTCCCATGATCTGCCTCCATACAATAATTTGGT
>JAMPIV010012724.1:0-45363 GCA_024509875.1 Oreohelix idahoensis
TGTAATGGGTTATTTGTTATAGGATGGACGGTGTTTTTTGGTTAGGTGAGGGGATTTTTTTATGTTGGGGGTTGTTTGATTTTATTTGGTTGGGGGGGTTAATTTTTGATTTTTAAAGTTTGGGTTTAGATGTAGTGTTGTTATGAATTGGTTGAGTTGATTTTTGTTTTTGTGTGGGATGGAGGGAAGATTTGATTATTTTTATTATTTAATGATTAGTGTGGTTGGAGATAGAAGGGTGGGTTGAGTTGGGGAAGTGTATGGTGTTTTTGATATGTTTGATTTGATTTGGATAGATATTATGGAGGATTAGAGGTTGGTTAGGAATTTATGTTTTTTAGGTGGTTGTATTTTGGTTTGGGTGAGATGAGATTTGAGTTTTGTATGTGGTTATATTTAAATGACATGGTTTTGTTTTATTGTGGGTTTTACTAAATATGTTAGGTATTGGTTGTATTTTTTAAAATTTGTAACATTGATATAAAAGGAAGTGTGGTGTTATAGATTTAAGGGATTATACTGTGGACAATGACGTTTTTTAAATTTGATTGTAAAGGTAATGTGTTTTTTTTTTGTAGTTTATTGAATTTTTTTTACGAGCGTAATAGCTTCTCGACACAGGTGGTGGTCACAATTAAGATTTATAGGAATTACCGTATGAGGAAGTTAATTTATGAAAAACTATCCGGGTTTATCCGTCCTGGAAGTTCAACAAATCAATAATTTAATGCTAGAGATAACGCATTATAATGAATATGATAATGGTAACCAAGGGAACTATGACTCAAACCCAAATAGGGGTTACAATAGAGGTAACAATAACTACAGAGGTGATAATAACCGAGGTAGATCTCAACACAAAAGACATAAACCACATTTTCAGGCAAACTCTGTACAACAAGAGTCCCAGGAAGCCTATAAACAGAGTAAAGATAATAATGATGCTAGTAATATGGCATGTGCCGCTTTTGATTTTGGGAGAGCATCTCAGTTCCCCCAATGCAAAACATTATTTGAGCCAACCACAGTGTCTACTTTAAGCTGTGGCCCAACCTCAACCTGCTCGTTACCAGCATCAGTCGCGCATGATGGAAGAGGTTCTCTTGTCTTACATAAGGGTTTAGTGAATAACAATCCAGTCTCTGTGCTATTTGATTCTGGATGCACCACAATTGGTGTTAGGCAGTCACTCGTAGATCCTTCCCGTGCCACTGGACAAGAAGTCAAATGTGTAACATTTGGCGGCACATTAGAGAAATACTCTACTGCTATCATTAGGATTGCTACTCCTTTCTTTACAGGAGATGTACACGCATGTCTTCTTCCGAATCCGATCGCTGACCTCATCATCGGTCGCATTCATGGAGTCAAGGAATGCACTCCGCAACAAATTTCCACGTGGGAAAGTGCAAAAACATGCAGATTGCTAACGCTGTAGTCACTAGAGCTCAGGCTCTTAATATGCCTCAAACTTCATCTACTGAAGATAATGAAGTGCATAACCAAGATAATCCCTTGGTAATTTCTCGTGACTCGTTTATAAAACAGCAAGAAGATGATCCCACTCTGAAGAAATTCTTCATTCTTGCAACTAAAGGTGATCCGAATAAAGACACAAGTCGTAAATCGTGGATTACAAAGAAGAATGGCGTTCTTGTACGTATGGTTCAAGACTCCATTACGTCAAGTCATTCTCAAATCCTGGTTCCCAAGAATTTGAGAGTTAAAATTTTGCAGCACGCTCACGACTCTCAGTGTGCTGGACACATGGGTTTTTCCCGTACTAAGTCAAGAGTCCTTGCGGCTTTCTTTTGGCCATTGGTAAACAAGTACATACGGATTTATTGTCGATCTTGTAAAGTATGTCAGGAAGTTAAATCCAAAGGTCCACGGCATGCTGCACCCATTCAGGCGGCGGACATTCCTATTCGGCCGTTTCAAAAAATGGCCATTAGACATTATTGGTCTCCATTTAAGATCAAGTCTGCCAGAGGACATCAGTTTATCTTGACGTGTGTTGATATGTGTACACCTGTTGGCCAGAGGCTATTCCTCTGAAGAGCATTACTACTGCTGATATTGCAGATGCTCTTTGGCTTATATTTTCTCGTCTGGGGTTCCCCGGAGAGATATTGTCAGACCATGGCACCCAACTAATATCAGATACCATGTCTCAAGTAATGTCTACTCTGCAGATAGATAGATCTTTAAGTAGTATCTACCATCCAATGTCTAATGGTATGGTCGAACGCCTTAATAGAACACTTAAAAACTTACTGGGGAAGATAACTGAGGATCATCCTCAAGACTGGGACAGAGTTTTACCTGCGGCCCTCTTCGCTTACAGAGAGGTACCCAATGAACATACGGGATTTTTCTCCTATTTGAACTCGTCTTTGGCGCGCGTCCGCGTGGCCCTATGTCGTTGCTTCACGATCTCATAACATCTGACAATATTGACGATGACACAAAGTCATCCTACGAATATGTCATCGCGTTGAGACAAAAGATTATCGAAGCATGCAAATTAGCAACTTCTTCTTCTGAATTTGCGAAACAGAAGGCAAGGCAATTTGCCAATAAGAAGAGATGCTTACGACAACTTTGTCCTGGTGACAAAGCATTTGTATTACTACCTTGTAGGGAAAACAGGTTGCTTATTTCTTGGAAAGGTCCGTACGATATAATATCGAAAATTTCCGATGTCGACTATATTTTCGATATTGATGGGAAGCATAAAACCTTCCACATCAATATGCTTACTGAATTCCATGAACGTCCGGATTATTTGCAACCCATTTTCCAAGCAACGGACAATTCTCCAGTACCACATGGTCATTACTCATCACTGTCCGTGATACAGGATGAGGAAACAAGTTTTTCAGATGTAAATCTTCCTCTTCCAATGATCCCACTTCATTCCAGTGAATCATGGAAGAACGTTACTGTCTCTCCTGATATGTCTCTAGGAGAACAGCGACAAGTTTCAACTATGTTGCAAACATTTCAGGATGTACTCACTGACATCCCTGGACAAACGCATGTCATTGAACATGACATTGTTCTAACTGACCATACTCCTATTAGGGTTAGACCTTATCCTCTACCTATACATTTTCAAGCACAGGTCGAGAAAGAGTTGGATGAGATGATAGATTTGAAAATAATCGAACCATCCACCTCTGCATATTCTTCGCCGATGGTTATTGTGCGTAAAAAAGACAATAACATACGTCTTTGCGTTGACTATCGAAAATTGAATCAAGTAACGAAGTTCGATGCCGAACCTATGCCTTTACTGGAAGAGCTACTTACTCGACTCTCCAAATCTCATTTTTTTCACTAAACTTGATTTGTCTAAAGGATATTGGCAAGTTCCTTTATCTGAACGCGCCAAACCTCTCACGGCTTTTTCAACACCTAGAGGTTTGTTCCAATGGAATTTTATGCCTTTCGGTCTTATGAACGCACCAGCTACATTCGTACGCATGATGCGCCGAATCCTATCTTATCGGTCAGATGTCATTGCATATCTATACGACATCTGTCTTTTCAGCGATACTTGGGAAGATCACTATTCAGGGTTAGATGAATTGCTGTCTACTTTGCGCGAGCACATCCTAACAGCGAAACCCTCTAAAGCCTATATTGGTTTTAGCGAAATTTCTTTCCTAGGCCACCGAGTTGGTCATGGTTTCCTAAAGACAGAGGACCATAATACTAGTAAGATACTTAACATCTCAATCCCTAAGACTAAAAAACAGGTGAGAAGTCTGTTAGGTCTTATTCAATTTTATGGCAGATTCATTCAGAATCTATCCTCTATCATGGCACCTCTTTCTAACACTTCTCTAAAGAAAGGTTCGCCTAATATGGGGTCCACTGGTCCCTAGGAATGCCAGTATAATCGCTTTAGATAAGATTAAAACATTGTTTTCAACACCACCTATTTTAGTGTTACCTACTAAATATAAGACATTTGTTCTTCGTAGTGATGCTTCATCCACTGGGATTGGAGCGGCACTAATGCAAGAGTACTCTGGAACTCTGCATCCTGTAATGTATATTTCCAGAAAACTTAATGCGGCAGAAAGGAATTATTCGGTTTTAGACCGTGAGCTATTAGCTATGGTTTGGTCAATTTTCAAACTACAAAGATTCCTTCTAGGCGCACATTTCATAGTAGTATTACGGTATATGTTATTAACGCCGTCTGCTAAAGGTTAGCAGACGTGCAATTGTAAAGGTTAAGACATTTAATATATTGCGATAGATGTTTCAATTATTGAACGCTCCATACACGATCGATTATGACGTGTCTAGCGTTGTTTGGGTCACAGTTGGTAACTAGGAGACGCTACCCTTTGTTACTTTGACCGTCAAGCTGAATAGCTGCGTTTTTCTAGCCTTCCAAATTAATGGCATGATATAGCCATTTATATGTGTATTTATGCAGGACCAGGGTCAGTCCTAGAACTCTACGAGAGAGGAAACTTATGGAGGTTGGTGATTAACTAAATCCTTGGAAGGAGAAAGATAATCGTCTACTTTATACGAAGTAATTAGACTCACAGTCTCACTGTCGGCAGGTAGCCATTCTATCTGCGCGTGCATATAGCTGTGATGTTCTGACGACAATTACTGCATTGTATCCTTAAACGGACATTGACACGTAAAACAGCAGTCTACGCTATTGATTGATTGATGCATGTACCTCATGTGTGAATTGAACTGTTTATGTATGTGTGTAATCCATATTAAATTGTGAAGGACTCGAACCGGAGGCATTATTCGTTGAATCACGTTACACCATTCAACCTTATGAATTACGTATTTTATGTCAAGTTGCTGAGTTAATAAGATGAACAGTTGTTTACATCTTGATGCCAAGTTCAGGCATTACGACAAACCGAAGGTGAGGTTCACCCCATTCGCGTAAGAACATTAGCACGATCAGAATTCAGGCAACACAACCAGTAACCCCACACGAAAGTCCTTCAACAAAACTGGCGGCCGATTGCGGGGATCGACAGAAGAGAAAAAAATTTTTTCTGTGTTCCACACGCCTCCACGATATTTACGTTTGAATGAAAATCACATGACCATTTCGAAGCTGACGTGACGCACGTGATCATGAATAGCAACATGACGTCACTGTTGCATTGTCGCCGTGAAGAAGACATCTTTTCAACGCCTTTCTAGTTCGATTCAAATTTATCAAGATGCACAAGATGGACTACCGTTGCCTGCCCATCAGGAGCAGACAGTCAAAGGCACAGGCCTAGCCGTCGACGACAACGAGCATCAAGTGAAGCAGCAAATAAAGATAAGTTTAGCTCAATAACTATTGTCGTTAACGTGACAGTGCTAACTGAGTCCATGCCTTCTGCCTACATAGGCATGTTTTTACCTATGTTTAATGTACTTTTTTGTTGTTTTAAGGTGTTGTTAACTAGTGGGCGGTAGGGAGGATGAACCGAAATTAGATTCTGTGGCTCTCACGATGCCTGAATTGATTTCGGTCGTTTCTTAGGGCAGTTTAAACGATCGCACTTTTTGGGAGCTCCATCGAAGATTCTGCCGAATGGACTGCCTGTCCAAATCTGCTGTCGTTTGACGAATGTGTTAACTGTACCGTTCCGTAGATAACTGGTGTATTTTATTTGTACTAAGTTCACATTTTTATTCAGTTTTGTATCATGTTCGTTAACTATTTCGTCCAGTCTACTCTTACTATCATTTATTTGATGATTGTTAAATGTTCGTCCGTTATGAGTCCTGTGATGTCATCATTTTTTGCAGTCATTTTTTTTTGTGTACTTTGCATATTCAGTTGACCTCGGGTCAATCTTTGACCCTTCGTTTTCCGTGTGACACTTCCGCTTGTTTTATTTAGTTCGTAAATTCATTTTTAATTGTGAAAATGTCTTTTTTGCGTCTTGACATTGTTTGTACCCTTTAGTTGCATCATTGTTTTGTTTGTACTCATGATATATATTAAATACTACATTAATAATATGACATTATATTCAATAATACACTTGTAATTTAATTTAATTAATTTTTTTTCTGACATTTAAGGTTAATATGGGACTATGCATAATTATGCAGTGATAGTCCAAGAAATTAGCACTACAATTTATAAGAGATGCCTAGGGCATAATAATAATAATAATATAATATATATATATTGACCAAATAAAATAATCTTATAGTCTACCTTTGAGGTGACAGACCCATTGTATATTATTTAATATACTTTTCTGGTACTAAGAGAGTGACTTAGTACATTGAACAATATAATTACTAGGAATCATACCCAACATTATTGGATATTAAGATTAATTGTGTGATGTAATTACATTATAGTTAACAGATATCATAACTATTTATGATATAGTTAGTACTTAGATACAATATTGTTACAAAATATTGTCTATTAGTTGAACTTAGACATAAGAGTTCAGTACTATTGTGATTATTTATATTGAATATTCCTAAGTTGAGTAAGTATAATAATTACTCTGAAGCTACTATTGACTATTTTAATCAGTAATTATCAATAATTACTTACGGATAAAAGTCAAAATGCTTACTATAGACCATTTCGTTAAAATTGGTAAAGAATATGGTTATAAATCCCAAGAACTTCGTCAGTTTGCTGAGGCAGAACTGGAAAAACATAAAGCAGAAATGGAGGAACAAAAGGCTGCATTAAAGAAAGAGGAAGCAGAACGTGAGATGAAGCAAATTGCCAAGGAAAATAGATTAAGAGAAATTGCTCAACAGGAAGAAGAGAATAAATTGAAACGAGAGGAAATTATTTTTACAACAAGAAATGGAATTGGCGCGTATTAAATTGGAGACAGCAAGATTACAAGCACAAAGTGCTGATGCAAACCAGAATAATAACGCACAAAATGGATCGTCATCCAGCCAAACTAAACATTTCTACAACTTTAAATTACCCACTTTCAACTTAAACGTGGACGACCTTTCATCGTTCCTGTCACGTTTTGAACAGACTTGCAAAACAAATCATTTGCCCGAAGAGTCATGGGTACTCAAGTTAAATGAATTCTTGGTTGGAGAACCATTGACGGCTTCTCAAAATGCTGACCCATCAATAGCAAATAACTACGGTGCTATTAAGTCCTTGCTTTTACCAAGGTTTCACCTGGACGAGGAACACTGTAGGTTGAAATTTAAGGGAATTTTACCTGAATCTCCAAAAGATTTTGCAGGATTCATTGCGAACATACGCAATACATTTAATAGATGGGTTGAACTGGCAGAAGTCAACAAATCGTACGACAAATTAGTTGATTTGCTACTACGGGATAAGGTATTATCTTCGGTTAGCCAGCCATTCTTTGCATATTTGCAGGAGCGTAAACCAGGTACTATTGACGAGTTGGAAAAAATTTCTTTAAACTACTGTTCGGCACATCCGAATGCAACCATTTCTAACTCCTCATTAAGAGAACCTCTACCTGTGGCGTCTAATATGGCCTACAATCATAATAACAAACAAAGACATCACAGTGTAGACAGAAGTAGGTTCCAAAGAAATCACAATGTTAACTTTCAGAAGGGACATAATAATGATTTCAACAATAAAAATGAGTTCAACAGAGGTAGATCACGAGATAGAAATTATTCACCTCAAACAAACTACCACAATAGTCAACATAACACTAATTATAATCGATCACATACCCCGAAAAATAACAATAACTGGAATGGTAATAATCATGGCTCGAGACATCGAGATAATAGTTACTATAGAGGACGACGAGATAATTCTAACAATTATACTCGGAATCGATCTCATTCTCGGGGATCATCTCATTACAACCATAATACAGGGGCGGCAGTTACAAATAATACTACCCCTATAGCTCAGGTCCCACTTGACAATAATACAACACAGTCTTCTGCTGCATGTTTTGCTATTAATTATAATGTGGCAAATAGTTGCCAACAATGCAATCTTATTTTTCAGAAGGCGAAAGAAACAGTGCTTAACTGCGGACATATTACACCAGAGGTAGGTCTTGCAGTCAACGATGGAACAGGCTTACTAATTTTTAACAGGGGAATCGTTAATGGATCCGTCGTCTCAGTGCTGAGAGATTCAGGATCCACGACGATTGGTGTACGTCAGTCGCTGGTACATCCTAGCTGTGCGACAGGAGAATACGTCCGCTGCATGACATTTGGTGGAACTATTGAGTTTTACCCCACAGCTATTGTTCATATTAGAACCCCCTTTTTCACAGGGAATGTAAAAGTATGTATGCTAAAAAAGCCTATTGCTGATCTGATGGTTGGTCGTATACACGGCAGTAAAGATTGTACTCCAGATGAGATCATAGAATGGGAGAAACATAACCTATGCACTGGAAACGCCGTGACGACTAGAGCGCAGACTCAACTCATGGAGAAAGTTGGTGATAATAAAATGGATGTAGACAACCAAGAGGAATTTGTAGTCAATTCACCTATTGACAGGGAAACATTTGCAACCAAACAAAAAGAGGATAAATCTTTAAAAAAAAAATTTTTAAGCTGGTTGATAAAGTTGACAATCTATCCTCAGGTAATAATAACAAACATTGGTTTGTTATTAAAAATGACCTATTGATTAGATGTTTTAATGACAAATCACAAATGAAACAACAAGTTATGGTCCCGTATACTTTTAGACGGTACATTCTTCAACATGCGCATGACCACAGTGTGCTGGACATATGGATATACTCGAACACGATCTCGAGTACTGTCTTCATTCTTTTGGCCAGGAGTGTCAAGAGATATTTCGCAGTATGTACGTTCCTGTACTACATGCCAAGAAGTGAAAGCACGTGGAGCTTTTCACACGGCGCCTATTCAGGCTTGCGATATCTCAGTAAGACCGTTTGACAAGATGGCCATAGATATTATTGGTCCATTGCTACCATCGGCCAGAGGACATAGATTCGTCCTTACGTGCATTGATTTGTGCACACGATGGCCAGAAGCTATCCCATTAAAGACCACCACTACCACAGATGTAGCTGATGCACTACATCTCATCTTTTCTAGAATAGGGTTTTCCTAGAAAACTTTTATCAGACCATGGGTCACAGTTCATATCTGACACCATGAAGGAAGTCATGAAAACCTGGAACATTGATAGGAATTTAAGTAGTATTTATCATCCTATGAGTAATGGTGCAGTTGAAAGACTTAACCGTACACTTAAACAACTACTACATAGGTTACTGTTAAGCACCCTCATGACTGGGACAGAGCACTCCCAGCTGTTCTATTTGCTTATCGGGAGGTACCGCATGAACAAACTGGCTTCTCTCCCTTTGAATTAGTTTTTGGTGCTCCCCCAAGAGGTCCTATGGGACTAATAAAAGACTTATTAATTGACGCGGAGATGACTCAGGACACTCAGTCATCTTACGAGTATGTGATTAATCTTCGGAAGAACATTATTGAGTCTTGCCAGTTGGCAACAGCTTCTTCTGAGGCTGCAAAAGCTAAGGCTCGATCTCTACAAAATAGGTCTCGACGATTACGCCAATTATTCCCAGGCGATGAGGCTTATGTGTTACTTCCCTCACAACAACAATAAATTATTGATATCTTGGAATGGTCCTTACAAAGTCATTGATAAAATTTCCGACGTTGATTACGTCTTAGATATCAAGGGACACAAAAAGATATTTCATATTAACATGCTCAAGCAATTTCATACACGTCCTGAACACTTACAGTCAATTTTTCATGAACTAGATGACAACACAGTATCTACTTGTTATTATTCTAACTTATCCGTCATCCAGGAAGAAGAATCTTCTTTTCCTGAGGTACAGTTACCGTTACCGGTACCAGTAGTTCAACCTACTGAATCTTGGCGGGATGTAACCATCTCTTCAACGGTTACACCGCAACAGCGTCTACAGATTGCTAATCTCTTACAATCTTATCCAGATGTGTTGACCGACGTCCCGGGTCGCACATCGGCTATCAGTCATGACATTACTCTCAATGACGATACACCTATTCTTGTACATCCCTATTCGGTTCCTTTACATTTCCTTGCTAAAACTACTAAGGAACTTGAACAGATGTTGTCTCTGGGAATCATTGAGACTAGTAATTCGCCATTCTCTTCTCCATTAGTGATTGTCCGGAAGAAGGACAATAACATCAGACTATGTGTTGACTATAGAAAATTAAATGCTAAGACTATAGTTGACAGCGAACCACATCCACTTATCGACGACTTACTGCCACGTCTATCCAACGCAACTATATTTAGTAAGATAGACTTAACTAAAGGTTATTGGCAGATACCACTGACCGAAAAGGCTAAGTACTACACCGCATTTTCCACTCCACAAGGTCTATACCAGTGGAATGTGATGCCTTTTGGGCTTGTTAATGCGCCAGCTACCTTCATTCGCCTGATGCGACAAATTTTATCAGGTAGATTAGACGTTATTACGTATATTGACGACATATGCTTGTTTAGTTCGTCGTTTGAGGAACATGTTTCGGGACTTAGATATGTTTTCGACACTCTAAGGAATTATCATCTAACTGCTAAACCTACAAAGGTGCAGATCGCGTGTAATGAGATAACCTTTTTGGGACATATCATTGGAGCGGGATATATCCGAACGTTACCTAGTACGGTCTCCAAAATTCTAAACATAGCAGTTCCTCAGACGAAGAAACAGGTCAGGAGTTTGTTAGGACTTGTTCAATATTACAGTAGATTCATACCAAACTTGTCATCCATCACGGCTGTATTGTCTTCATTGTTAAAAAAAGACATGCCGGTGAAGGTGACATGGACTGGTATATGCAATGAAACTTTCAACAAAATTATAAATTTGTTTTCGCATGAACCAATTTTAAGACTTCCCGATGCTTCCAAAAGATTTTTCTTACGAACAGATGCTAGTAACTACGGCATCGGTGCATGCCTGCTCCAGAACCATGATGGCGTTCTACATCCTACATTATATATTTCAAGAAAGCTAAAGCCGGCAGAAACAAAGTATTCCACAGTGGACAAGGAACTTTTGTCAGTTATATGGGCAATCACAAAACTGGAAAAGTTCTTGCTTGGTGCTCCATTCACCATTCAGACTGACCAGCGTGCTGTAGCATCTTTGCGTAGATCAAACCACAAAAGTCCAAAACTCGCCAGATACGCGATCATCCTGCAGCCATTTGAATTCTCCATTGAACATATTCCTGGCACTGAAAACATTGTGGCGGATGCATTGTCACGTAATCCTATTGACGACGAATAATCAACATTGACATTCCTAAACTACGTCAATCATCACTACATTGGATAGAACGAAGTATCAACTATAAGGGAACTAACCTTGACTTCAATTTAATAATTATAAACACTATATGCATCACAGAATTGAACTAAAGACAATCAAGGTATACATATTGACATTGAAACTTCGTCTAACGTCCATACACAATATATGAATATTCGTTCAACAATCATGGAACAATATCTGACGACAAGTCGAACTTATTATCCTATGTGCACTTAATTCTTGGATCCTAGGATAATTGACATTTCTGTCCGACGTAAATGCTTCAACACTTTGTCTAAAAGAATTCATCAGGATCAGGACTACGGATGGATCATCATATCCTATACTAATTAATTAGTTAACTTAACTTCTTAATTGAATTAATATCAATAAAATGAAATGTGAGAAAAAAAATGAAATGAAAAAAACAAAAAAAGAGAACGAAATATAAAAAGAAGAAATTATGAAAAGAGAAAATAAATCTCACACAAGTATTAGATTAATATTTTTTTAAATGTACCTATACGTTATTTAGTTAGTTAAATTAGATAGTTATTATTCACTAACACTTAACACACACAATTAAGTTAAACTTATATTCGAATTTCTTTCTATTTCTTCTCACTTATTTGTCTTTTCTTCTCTCATAACATCGTGTTACATTAGAATCTTAATAATTTAACTCTTAGTTTAATTAATTAATTTAATTTTAATTAGTCAAATTAATTCCTATATGACATACTAATACGACAGACCTTACTTTAATTTAATTCTATCATTCACTATTGACATTACACATTTTATTTAGTTGATATAATAATATGCATAATATTGATATATAATATGATTAATGTTAGATGACTATGACAAATAGTTAGTTGACATGACCGCGACACGGTTCTACTCAGAACATCGTCGGCCATATGTCACAATTGTGTTAAATTTTTTGAAAAATTGTTAAGTCGGATAGATCTTGAAAAAAAAATCTATCGATTTTTTTTCCCCGGTGTACAGGGAATTGTTACGGTATATGTTATTAACGCCGTCTGCTAAAGGTTAGCAGACGTGCAATTGTAAAGGTTAAGACATTTAATATATTGCGATAGATGTTTCAATTATTGAACGCTCCATACACGATCGATTAGGACGTGTCTAGCGTTGTTTGGGTCACAGTTGGTAACTAGGAGACGCTACCCTTTGTTACTTTGACCGTCAAGCTGAATAGCTGCGTTTTTCTAGCCTTCCAAATTAATGGCATGATATAGCCATTTATATGTGTATTTATGCAGGACCAGGGTCAGTCCTAGAACTCTACGAGAGAGGAAACTTATGGAGGTTGGTGATTAACTAAATCCTTGGAAGGAGAAAGATAATCGTCTACTTTATACGAAGTAATTAGACTCACAGTCTCACTGTCGGCAGGTAGCCATTCTATCTGCGCGTGCATATAGCTGTGATGTTCTGACGACAATTACTGCATTGTATCCTTAAACGGACATTGACACGTAAAACAGCAGTCTACGCTATTGATTGATTGATGCATGTACCTCATGTGTGAGTTGAACTGTTTATGTATGTGTGTAATCCATATTAAATTGTGAAGGACTCGAACCGGAGGCATTATTCGTTGAATCACGTTACACCATTCAACCTTATGAATTACGTATTTTATGTCAAGTTGCTGAGTTAATAAGATGAACAGTTGTTTACATCTTGATGCTTAGTTCAGGCATTACGACAAACCGAAGGTGAGGTTCACCCCATTCGCGTAAGAACATTAGCACGATCAGAATTCAGGCAACACAACCAGTAACCCCACACGAAAGTCCTTCAACAAGTAGAAACCGACCAAAAAGCTCTTACTGCTATACAGAGTAAGAATTTGAAGAGCTCGGGGTCTACTCGATATGCAATTGCTCTTCAACCTTTTCATTTCTCTGTGCGAGCTATTCGTGGATCAGATAATGTGATGGCAGACATTCTGTCAAGATGCCCACATGATTCCACATAACTATTAGGTCTTAGACTTCTTGATATGTCTAGGTCTATAATAGTTCCTTTCTATATCAAGATAGATACACATTTGTAATTTAATAATATAATGATTGTATCACTACTTAGCGGTTCATTGATGTTTATTCACCGCTGTGCTTTGATGATTTTTCTTCATAAATCATAAATTTAAGATATCTAATACGAAATTATGGTATGAAATTTTTTAGGCATTGTGTAATTGCCAGAATTGTATTATACTTTGATGACACCTTCCTGGAAACATTTATTCGTAGAGAAACAATTTCTCTCAGATTATGAGATATATTCTCACCAGTCGCTTCATAAGTTGACTTAGCCTCATATTAGGCGTTATAATTATTCCTGATATTTTCATCTGCGCATTACCCATGCGTTGTGAGCCTATTGTACGTTGCTCCTAGATGTATTTTTTTTTTTAAATGTTCCATTTTTTTCCCCGGGAGGTGTGGTAAGACTGTTACGTGCACTCTTTGATATCCTGCAATATAATACATTTGTATGCTTGTTATGTTCGCAAATATTTTGTAAACAAAATAGAAACTTTTTTGCTTAAGGAAAAGTCAATATTGAGTTACTTCCCCTTGAAAGGAGTCTCAGATCGAACTCCGCGGACGAATCCAGTTTTACTGCGATTTATTCTTTGTTTGGGTAGAAATAGATTGTTCTTGCTTCAGTATATCTATGGCCTGAATTTATGTGTAGTGTTTGTCTAGGTAGGACGAGTCTGTCTTATATCTGTATATCTTTACATATCTAAGTCGAACTATATGTTCTTTGTCGCTAGAAAGGTCAAAGGCTGTTCAGCGGATGTGTGGCTAGAGGGGTGTGTTTTGGCTTCGCCCTGATGATGGGGGGCTGTCGTGTTTTCTGTATCGGCTTGTCGCTGTAAAAAAGAGATCGATATATGTGTAGGGGAAAGTGATAGTCGTCTAGACCTATCGTGTATGCTTTACCCCAGTGTTTATTCTTATTGCCAAGGAATGGCAGAATCATATTTCTGATAACAAGGTAACAAAAGCACTTCTTATGAACTCTCTTACGAAGCCATCGTTTTCGATAAGCAGACGCACGATTTGTACGTCTGAGGGAATATTTAACTAGATGAAGATGTCATTCATTTCTAGCAGCACCATATTGTATGTTGAAGTCCATTGCATCATGATAGAATCTACAGAGCAATGAGAACATTTAATGTAGGATTAACTTTGATACAGATTCAAGTTTGTATCCTAAAGTGAGTGACAGCTCACGACAGCAGCCATCTTGTATCCAAATGTTTTGTGACTTTCAAGAAGAGAAAAGGGATGCCCCGTACTATCGCTTGATGAGTCCAGAGATCACTGCTACAGATGAGAACCCATTACTAGCGGTTCAATATGATTACATGAAAAATATGTGCTGAACATTATTTAAAGGAATCTTCGCTAGACGAGGTTAGGTCTAGAAGCCATCTTGAATATTGTTTATAGACTGACGTGCTTTGTCAGTAAACTCAGATGATATATATATATAGGCAATACTGAGTGCTTGTCTACTGACATTCCATTGTGCTATTATGCAACGAGTGCCCATGTATCATTGCAAGATCATTTATCAATTGTACCATGATGTATTATGCCAACCTGTGATTTGTCACTGTATTCGTGCTGTCGAATGTGTACGTCCAATTAAACTGTAACAAAAAGTACACAGCAGTTGGCGTCGATGACTTCCAGCCATACATGAGTGAGAAAAAGAACATTTATCAACTCTTCGAACTCTTTCATCATTCGCGTATTATACTCTCACTCTATGTCTACACACCACTGCGTAGGTCGAGTTGATATTCCTATTTCCTAACAACCACTCTGACGAGCAACGCTGGGGCCAACAACAAGTCTTTAACATTGGAGCTTCCACAGACCACCATACCTCTTAACACTGTGGTCCTGTAAATAGTTGATGTCAGTGTGAACAAGGAGCAATACATCTTCATATCTATACACCATTCAACCGTATGTATATAGAAACAGTATTTAACAAACATCATCAAAGAAAGATAGCGAACCGCAATAAAATATGCGCTCTAATTAGAAAAAGGGCAGAACTACGAGTAAGGAATGGTTTTGTTAACCAACAGGCGTAGATGACAACTGGGCAAGAGAAAAGTGTAGATAAAAAGATAGATAATAGGAAATGGACTGTTATTATGATTACATCTTTTGCACCACTACGTCAAGATATTTAAGAACTTTCGCAAACATTCGCACAATTAGATCACTATGTTATCCAGGTTAAACAGAAATTTAAAATTTTCTCAGGTCTCTAGTTATTCAAACCTTTTAGAGCGTGTTAGGTACGAAATCTTCATGATTAGAAGAGGGCTCAATGATCTTAGAGACGTAGTCAACAATTGTACCCATTACACCACTTTTGCCTTTGAAAAAAAAAAAACAAGGAAAATTGGACTATTGCTTTACAACAGTTTTTTTTTTAATTCTTATTTATTCTTGATGAATTTTGTAACAAAAGCAAACACACTATACGCACACATTACACAATCACTAACTATATTGGAGTCGCAATAAGACATGCTCAAGTTCAGTCGCTTACCTCCCTCACTTTTACCTCCCACTGATCTTCTTGAAGTATTCAACCACTTGTCCACTATCCTTCCACATATACTCCGTCCACCACTAGTGCAACATCATAATCTTTTTCAGTACAACAATTCTTTACGACTTGACGCGATTCTTTCGCAGTCAGAACTCATCGTGTTCTCGCTATTCCTCTAATAATTGTCGATGACGAGTATGACCTGTATATGATTCACTCAATCCATACACCTATTCCCCCCTCTATTACCTATGATAGTAACACCAACATCCACCCCCTCGCCACATATGATACGACAGCATACGAAATGGCTATTAACAAAGCACACACGTATTTTTCCATTGTTACACATGAGAGCTATTTGAAATGTGTTAACTCACCGCTTTCCTTTTGTGTTATGGAAAGACCGTTTTATAATGTTCAGTCGCATCGAGAATGTATTTTGGCGATTTTTCTTAATGATGCTGTTAAGACACATACCTTTTGTACTCGAACAATTCGATTCGCACACATGTTACCCTTAGTCTACAACCTCAATGATCGTATATGGCTACTCACATTATTCAAGCCAACGACCCTTCCTCACAGATGTATGACGAATCAGACGTCAATTTATTCTTCCCAACACATTCAAACGCCTTTCCACCTCCTGTCACCTTCTCCGACATGCTCCATCACAGACGGATCGTTCTGAATCGACGCCCCCTTCCAAGCATCCTCCACTATTCAAAAGGACTTTACCTATGTTAACGTGTCTATCAAACTCTATAAATACTTCTTCGTAGTCTGGGAAACCCCTTCTCGCATTCCTGAATCCAGGACTACGTTTACTGTCCCTCCTCAACCACCTCCCATTACAGGCAGTAGATATGTCTACCCTTATTTCGGAATTAAACACTTTCTACACACCAGAGGCCATGACCCGACACACTAGAGTGTCAGGACTATTGATTTTGCCTAGTATAATTGGTATTTTAAATTTTAAGCTATAAAATGTATACATACCATGTGTACAAGAAGATGAGATGTACACAGCAGACATCGGTAAAAGATAATGAGGACATTGTTACCGCCACTGACACAGCTAACGCCCCTACGACCCCCGAGTACATTCTCATGACTGACATTCGTTCCCCTCCAATGGTGATAAACCCTACTCCGTCATTTATCCCAATAAGCACCCCACGCCACTAAATAAATGAGACATATATTATTACCTAAAATTTGACTTGGTGATATATTTTGCAAGTTGTGTACAACTTATATGATAATCAACACAGTTCGCGGATTGGCGAAATACTACATTGTTACATGCAAACCATGACGATTCCGTGAGAAATCGCTAACATGGTAACGGATATGTTCACATGTTGATACACCTTGTATTGAGAAATAAACATCACATATTGGTGTACCTGTGTTTTTCTGACCTATGTCACATTGTAAGCGGAACGCTGCAGTATATTTTCTTGAAAAATTCTTGTCCATTATAATACACTTGCATTTGTATGCAGGTTTTCTATTTGATGACGAACCTATAAACAGTTTGGTACTTGGTTCATGTGTTACTGAGATCGTTCATACTCCACCACCCGATAGTTATTGGTATTGGTATTGTTGTCCTCCATCATAGTAACGACCATTACATAAGCTGGAGATTAGAGACATTTTTAAAAAAAAATAAACACTTTGTAACTCCGTGTAACCAGATTAATAATACTATAAATAGATTTTACGACGAACACATAGACAGTTCACCACAACTTGTCCAGATTTTGGTGTTTAAGACCCATATAATCCTGGTACTAACAATCAAACGAACAACTGAAAGAGTTGCTCAGCCTAGGAACTGCCCAACATCACGCAAGAAACCAAGTAAACGAGCAGGAGAAATGAGCATTAGGACCTACAAGCTGAGAGAGCCAGAAATTAAGACCAGATATCAGGGGCTTATTGCTACAGCAGTGAGCAACACAGAAGAACGACCTGATGACTTGGAAACCCTCTGGAATAAATTCAAGGATATCATAAAGACAGCTGCTGCAGAAGCATGCGGTGAAGTCCGACTTGGGAACCAGAGAAAGAGGACACCTTGGTGGACAGAGGAAGTCAAAGAGAAAATAAGAGAGAAGAAAATGGCATGGAAACAATACTTAGGAGCTAAAAAACACAACAGGACAAATGGAAAAATATAGAGAATATGTGACACTCAGAACAGAAGCAAAGAACAAAGTGCTAGCAGCAAAACAGAAGTCCTGGGAAGAATTTGGAGAAAAGCTAGAAAAAGATGCACAAGAAAACCAGAAATTGTTCTATAAGACCCTAAAGAACATGAGGAAAGAAAAACAATGCCCTCTCAAATTTATAAAGGACAAGCAAGGCAAATTGCTTACTGCCCCAAAGGAAGTAATGGAAAGATGGAAAGAATATTTCTCAGAACTCCTGGATGGTGAGCATGATGAAGCATCAGAAATGATAACCACTGACACAGAAGAGGAAACCAATGATGGTGAAGATGACATAAAGATGGAAGAACTGAGGGCAGCACTAGAGAAAATCAAGATGGGCAAAGCAGCAGGGCATGATGGTATAACACCAGAAATGGTTAAGTACATGGGAGCATCAGGCGACCTATTACTCTTAAAGGTCCTACAGGCAGCATGGTGCAACAAGACCATACCAAAGGATTGGGAGATTGCCATCATAACACCAATTTTCAAAAAGGGTGACAATCGACAATGTGGAAACCATAGAGGCATATCCCTTCTCAGTGTCCCTGGTAAAATCTACTCTAGAATCCTAGAGCAGAGACTCCGACGCCTAGCTGAGCCACAATTGGATGAGGTCCAGTGCGGATTCCGAGCAAACCGAAGTACTCAAGACCTAATCTTCACACTCAGACAGCTGAGTGAAAAGGCCCTTGAGTATAAGAGTGAGATCCATCTTTGTTTCATAGATCTGGAAAAGGCGTTTGACAGGGTCCCCTGGAGCAAACTTTGGGACTGTTTGGCAAGGAAGAATATTCCAGCACCTCTGATTCATGCTATACAGAGCTTCTACAAGTCTTGCAGAAATTATGTGAGGACAGCAAACCATAAGTCAGAAGAGTTCAGGACCACCACTGGTGTAAGACAAGGTGATATCCTATCACCTTACCTCTTCATACTCCTTATGGACGATGTCATCAAGGCATGTAAGGAGAGAACAAGAAAGTATTCAGTGGGGTACTGGAAGATGAGACAGGTCTATATTTCGGAGCTGGCATTTGCTGATGATGTTGCCCTGATTGCTAAATCAGAGGCACATCTCCAATCCAACCTGCAAGTCTGGAAGGAAGAGCTGGAGAAGAGAGGGATGGTCATAAGCAGCTCTAAAACAGGGTCCATGGTGATATCACGAGAAGAAAGAAAACATCAGATTAAGTTGGGAGAACAGGTCCTGGAGCAGGTCGACCACTTTAAATATCTCGGAGCTATTATAGACCGAAAGGGAGGCATCAGAGAAGAGTTGGCCACTCGAAAAGCAGCGGCTGGGAGACTTTTTCAGGCCATAAATCGTGGATTCCTCAGCAAGAAAGAGGTTGGTAAGAAAACGAAGATGGCTGTATACCGCTCCACCTATGTCCCAGTCTTGACATATGGATGCGAGTCGTGGGCAATGACTACAACCCACAAAAGCCAGATCCAAACCTCAGAAATGAGGTATCTGAGGAAAGTGGTTGAAGTAACAAGAAGAGACATGGTCCGCAACCAGACGATCCGTCAAGGCCTAAAATCCCATCCGCTGCAGACCCAAATAGAACAGTCCCAACTAAGATGGTTTGGCCATGTCTGCAGAATGGGAGAAGATCGGCTACCACGACAAGCATGGGAAACAAAGAGCCAGGGATCCAGACCTCCAGGACGACCCAGAGTCCGCTGGGAGGACAACATTAGACAATCTTTGAAGGACCGAGGACTAGAATGGAACCAGGCCAGGAAGAAGACAGCTGATAGAATGGTCTGGCGCTCTCTCTTCCAAACCTCTACACCTCACGGTAGAAGGGGAACGACTAAGTAAGTAAGTAATAATCCTGGTAAATCACTGACCGCAGTGGCAGGATGGGGTCGCCTGTATCATATGATTGTATTATGTTAACCACGTTTTATATTGACAGTTACGAGAGCGTACAGCTCCAGTTCATGTTTTATTATAAATTATAGATTAATAATGCCACTTTTGTATATTCCCATGTCATAGTGGATATATTTATATTACATTTTTTGCGTCCCACGGTCTGATTTTTGACCATTAGTTCTATGCTGTTAGGCTGATGTTCATTGCAGCTACTACATTTAAGATTGTTAAATACTTAATGAATATTAGTCACTTCTGTTGAATATTGCCAAAGTATTTTTTTGTTTTTGCTTGTGTTGTTTGCACAACCGATGAAAATCGAATACAATTATTTTTTTGAAAATGTTAGCATTAAGTATGTTAACATTATGGTGATGACTAATTCACAGCGTTGTACATTTTGCTATTGTTGAGAAGTAGTGTACATCAATACTGTTTAATGGCGAAGTGTATTAACAATTTTTATGTATCCCCCGTTTTACGCATTATAAATATACTGGGATCCCTCGTTTTACGAAAACAATTTAAAACAAAAAATTTCTGAGAGCCTCTACCAATAGGTTAGTTGTTTATAACAGTTACTAGCATGAGGTAGTTAGTTGATAGTACGCAAATGTCTCCCTCTGGGATACATTTGTGTGGCCCGGGGCGTATGTGACCGCATGGCCTTCCATGCTAGCATTATCCCTGCTACGACACTAGCATTTATAGGTGCTATAATATGGTACATATAAGAATGACCGACATTAAAAGCAAATAAGACGTTTTCACACAAAACGCATGATCATTTAAAGTTCGGGCACTGGCTCTGAGAGAGCAAATATAGGGCAGTCCCAGATAATAAAAATGAATGAGAGCTAAGCGCGGAAAGTGGGAAATGAATGTTGTGATTTCGGTTTTTTCCATTGTTTAGGCGTCTTGCCAAGGATATACGACACATGAATTTTCCCAACGTTGTCGGTTGAAAGAACGAGAAAAAAAATAAGAAAAGGTGATTTGTCTTATTCAGACAAGATACAAAGAAAATAGCCAACGTTGTAGCCACACGGCCTTCGTCGGGGAAAGGAAAGAACATAATATTATCGACATTGGGGAAATATTTCAGGAATATTTTATTTAGTTTCAACATTTGTATTGGCATTTTCACTCTCTCGATGGCACCACCCTCCTGCCTGGCACCCGGGGCAACCGCCCCCTGCGCCCGCCTTACTACGGTCTCTGGTTAAAGTAACCTTTATGTTGAAAATAAATTACTGTCTTGAGTTCCATAGCCCTTTGTGGTTGTTCCACAGCAAGCACTATGCCCTTTCCGCAGTTTCACTGAGCCCTCTGAAGATGACGTAGTGTACACATTGAAAATCAAAATGAACACTGCTCCCGGGTTCTGATGGTGTATAATGCCATCACATTAAACAACTCGACAACGCAGCCATTACAAATATGGTCAGCGACTTCAGTACAAGCATACAGAATGCTGAGGTGCCGGAAGACTGACTACACAGTTACCTTCGGCTACTTCCTAAACCAGGCAAAAACCCCTCACTGCTGCTCAGCAGCTATCGAAATATCACACTACAGAATGTCTATGGTAAAATTACTTGAGAAGATAGGTGCAAGACAAGTAATGAGCCACCTCGAAAATGCACACATCCTTTCTGATACCCTGGCTAGCTATAGGCCTATGAAAACAACATGGGATAACGCGGTAACGTTTGCGTACGATGTGTACGAGGGATTTCAGGGTAAAAAAGAAACGGCAATGAGAGAGCTGACTGACTGGCCTCGAGAGCTCCCATAGTGGGGACACTGGACACGGATAAGAGAGAGATACTAAGGGCAATTAATGATCGTCTGCTAGATAATGACACTGCAATTGATGAATCCTAAATAAATATTAGACAAACATAAAGGTAAGTTTTCAGGCACTCGTAAGAAATAAAGAAGTAGAACACTAGACAACAGAAAAACAACAGACGTGAGTGGCTTACCCAGGACTCGAACCTAGGACCTTCCGTACGACAACCCCGCCTAGCTATACAAGGGAATCACACTATCCTCCCTGTCATCTAGGAATCACTAAAAAATGATGCTTCGATGACGGATTTACGAGTTCCTGAAAACATACCTTTATGTTTGTCTAATATTTATTTGCTGTTTGCAGGCCTCGGGTTTCCTTTCCTTATGTGTTATAACTGATGAATCCACAAGGCTGAGACTGTTGGAGTTTGGATCAAACGTGGGACCAGCAGAGATGGACGTGAGAGAGAGTGCATCCGTCGTATGTACAACCAACTTGCTACATGTACAATTAGCATTCATTCTCTACGACATTTGCTGAAGGAGACTGAGCACCTATGGGTTTGCCCGGAGTGCAGTGAGGTCGATTCTGATCAACAATAACAATAACACTGAGCCCTTGACCTTGACTCTCATTTCAAACCCAATAGTTTCAGTAGATCATACACCGAGGCAGCCACTAGATCTCTTGCACATACCTCTACAGCCTTGACCCCTGCTGCGAATCCGAAGTGTCTGAAGTCACTTGGCCACTTTGAATGAATGTTACTCGTCCAATCTTGATTCATACGACACGGTCAGCTCAATCATAATCTGGTGCGATGATGAGGAATGTAGCACTATATCTGGTCGTCTTCGAGATCTTCTAATGCTTTCCGGATATGTTCCTTGCCCAGGGAGATCTTCTGCCATCTCCCAGTCATTTGCAGTCAAGAATAGATGGTAAACTGCTACTTCATTTATTTGGTTTGGGATGTGCTGATTTTCCTGCTTGTCGTAAAACGAGTGTGTAAACCCACTACTTTGTTAAATCACTATGTCGAGATACAAATTTGCTTCAACCAATCAACGAGCACCGTTCACCAGTCTCTGAGACAGAATAAAATTAAACTTAAGCCCTGTTTTTCAGATGTCGGTCGCGGCCATCTTGTCACCCAATATGGCGGAATAAAACAGAATAAAATTAGGCTGTACGGAGCATGGTACTAAACTGCAGACAACCAATCAGCTTGCCACGCCAGGAACCAACCAAAAGCTTTCCTTAAGCAGTAGAAGTTACCTCACCTGCCTATATATTTGGGCGAGATTTTATGCAAAAATACGCACACCAACACGAAGCCAGATAGACCGACTGAAGAAGAGAAGCTGTCAACCTTGATTTATTGCTTACCTGAGTGTATTGCCCTGGCAGCCTGCTTCACTAGTCGAGTCAAAACCTGGCCTGTTTAAATCTTAGAGGGTAAGCATAATTACTATACTTGTAGGAAAAAAGGCCTACAGCAGGTATATAATGTTGGTATTTGTTGTGTCATTTATACTACCAACACCTGTATATATTTTATATATTTTGGTTCACTATGAATGTATCAGGTTACTGATTGTATCTCGGAGAATTAGGTATAATGATTGTATTTCCTGATATGATTGATGAACACGAAGACAAATAGGACTCATACTTCAATCTATTGTCTCATCTAACTCCAACCTGAAATATAACCAAAACAGTCCTTGTTAAGACTCATCAATCTATTGTCTCATCTAACTCCAACCTGAAATATAACCAAAACAGTCCTTGTTAGGACTCAATCTATTGTCTCATATAACTCAATCTATTGTCTCACATAACTTCAGTCTATTCAGATTACTCCCACCTGAAATATAATCAAACAGTCCTCGTCTCCTATAACTCCTATCATCAGAACACAACAATATTGTTTGGATATATGTTACCAACCAGTATAGCACTTGTCAGAGAGCTGGTATATGGGGAAGGACATTGCTGTATCACACCTAGGTGTACATATTATGGGATGTATTCATGTATTGAATTTCTATTATTGGATGTATTCAGGTATTGAATTTCTATTATTGGATGTATTCATGTATTAATTTGTCAGAAAGAATGTTTTGCAAGTAGACACCTGTCTTGTCTCGCTATTGCTAACTTTTACTGAGCCATGTTGTCATTCATCCTACATGCAAACACCTGAGACACACGCTCATTTCACCCACACTAGAAATAGGTGGGCTTGATGACAGAAATTAGCCCCAATTTTTACTTGTTACAGGTTTTATTCGTGTCATCCAACCTGAGGTCGTATGTTTGAGTCAATCCAGCTGCCTGGAACTTCGCAGGAGCATAGAGATTGCACAGAAGCTACATCTTTTTAGTACCCCTCAGTCTTGGGTGGGCTAAAGTAACGATCCTCAGCAGGTGTTGTGTGAACCAAACTAAGGAGAACAGAACGTTTTGAGAGATGAGTACACATTAGTACCATTTCTGTCAGCATTGTGAGCAAAGTAACTGCCAGTGACGAGAAAGCGAGTTAGCATAGCAAGAGACAAAAAAAAAAAAAAAATAACAGCATAGCTGATAAATTTTATATACTTAATTAACAGCACAGCTGATACATTTACTGTAAGTGATTAACAGCCCAGCTGATATAAATTTGTTTCCTATAATTGGAAGACTTGTAATATATATATATATATATACATATATAAATATATGTAAATCATTTGTAAACTTACAAATCCATTACATTCCATTGTTTCAACATCCACCCTTCAGCACAAGAGTAGATAGTGTATATACTAAATAAATAATACGGAAATTGTATTTGAAGACTTGTCAATTGTATCATTGTTAAGTAAAATCTGTTTCCTTGTCTTAATATCATAGTTAGTTACACAGCGGAGGGGGCAATTTATGTCGGTCTCCTCTCTACTAATTTTTTGAGATCAGATCATTCACAACCGTAACTAATTTGTGATACCAGTAGTTCTCTCAGACACTGGGACTTCACCATTTTCTGCAGAAATTATATTTCTGTAATTGTCAGTACTATACTGATCCTAGAGCCAAATAAAAACCTCACGCCACACTGGGGGCTCGTTCCTGGGATATTTCAATATATCTTGAGCCATACTTAGTCTATTCATCTATCTACACTCTATCTTGTGCCACCCATAGAAACATAAGGAAATTTTTTTTTGAGAAAATCATAATAGGATTTTTAAAACATTTTTTTCGTAGGACGACTACCATTTAGTACTCAGTAAATAGTTGATGCTCACAAGGTTGCACGGAAATTTTTTTGATCAATTAAATTAATTAAGTTTAATTACAATAATTTGGTTATAAGAAATTTACATACCCTCTCTAAGTAACGCCATGGCTGATCTAGTGAAGTTCAGAACTGCGATCCTGCAGGAGGGTAAGGAATTAAATATGACAGGTGATGCTCTTATTCAGTATGTCACAACAGAAGTGGACAAACACATGGAAAGGGAAGAAAGAAAGTTGCAATTAGAGACTGAAGCAAAAAAATTGGAAGCTGAGAGAGAAGCCAAAAGACTGGAGGCTGAGAGAGAAGACAAAAGACTGGAAGCTGCGAGAGAAGGCAAAAGACTGGATGCTGAGAGAGAAACTAAAAGGTTAGAAGCTGAGGAAAGGAAATTACAAGCAGAGAGAGACCATCAGTTGAGATTAAAAGAGCTCGAAATTCAGGCAACTACTGGCAATAATGGTGGTAGCTCACCTGACTCTGAGAGTAGCTCCAGCCAGAGCACCTCAAGTGGGGCCATGAATTTTTATCTGGACCCATTTGTTGAGAAAGAAGACGCCATTGAATCGTACCTGGATAGATACGAAAGACTTGCCACTACCTATGGCTTAGTGAAAGAAAAGTGGAGTCTTAAACTATCTCAGGGATTGAGAGGTGTGGCCTACGATGTATATTTGAAGCTCTCAAGAGATGACCAGGAAGATTTTGAAAACCTGAAACAGGCACTGCTTGTGAGATAGGAAAAGAACTCAGAATCATATAGAAAGAAATTCCGAACAGCTAAACTTCATCCAGGAGAAAACTATCACCAATTCTCTGCTAGATTGGAAACCTATTTGGAAAAATGGAGTCGTTTAGGAAAGTGTCAGGATCTGAAAGAATTGATAATGATGGAGCAAGTGAAAGAGTCCATGCCCCAAGAAATGAGGAAGTTTATCGTGGAACAAGGAGCAGAGAGATTGGAAGATATTGTAACTGTTGCTGAGAGATATCAAGCAGCTCAGGCAGAATTATTAGGAAATAAGAAGAAGCAGGGTGAAAACTTCAAATCATCACAAAACTATACCAAATATGAACAAAAGGACCATACCACAAGGAACAAACAAAGATTTGACCAAAAGGACAAAAACCCTCTAAGATCGGATAAGGCACTTTACCGGAAGGAAGGAAAGTGGTGTAAAACGTGTCTAATGAGTAACCATAATACTGCAGACTGCAGAAGGAAGAACCCTCCTTATCTCGCTGCATGTCTTACAACAGGGAACAAGGACAGGAAGGAACTGGCAGTTCGTCAGAATGACCTCCATCATCCCCTTGTCTGTAAGGAAGTGACATGTAATGGCACTAAAATTCAGTGTTTATATGATTCCGGATTGGAATTCGACTCAGTCGTGAGTGCAACCCTAGTGCACCCTGACCAACTCACCACAGAAACAGTGGACATACAAGAGGCAATGCAGGGAAACGGCACCATGACACTTCCCATAGCCAGGATCAACGTGAGAACTCGCTATGTGGAAGGAGTGATAAGAGCAGCAGTGAGTGATGATCCTATATACCCGCTGGTAATAGGATGTAAATATGTCTTTTTGGGTGACCCAATAAAACCTGTTGTCATGGCAGCAAACCATACCAGGTCGAGCACCAAAAAGGAGGAGGGAGACCCAATAAACATTCATCGTATAAAGATGAAAGATGCTCAAGCAGCAGACAGCACATTGAAGCCTTGTTTTGGCAAATTGTCAAAGGCCCATAACCCTCCAGAGAAAGGAGACTACTATATGGAAAATGGCCTACTCTACAGACAAGCTGGAAAAGGACCTAAAGGGCATGGACAGCTGGTAGTGCCAAAATTCTACAGGGAGGAAATTATGGAGCAAGAGCATGCTACATCAGGCAGTTGTCACAGAGGAAAAGGGGCCACTGGTCAAAATATAGCATTGCGATATTACTGGCCAAGAATAGTTGAAGACATAAGTTGGTATATGAAATCATGTTCAGAATGTAACCAGGTAACCTCATTCAGAAGCGTAGACCAGTTACAGGACCTAGGGAAGCATTGTTGCGGACGTAGGCCCACCAAGAAAACACACAAGAGAAAACAACAGGTAGATGCAGTGATAAAGAGAAAACAAAATCACAACAAGTCTACTGTTACACCAGCAACCATGGCAACTCTCCGTATTGTACAGAGAGGGGACGAGAGACATCCCACCCCGACTAAATATTTGTCGGAACACCATGGCCTGGATCATTTGGAAAATTTGGTTAGTCAGCAACCAGTATTAAAAAAGCTGCAGAAACAAACCCGAACCATAGGAGGTAGGAACCAGGGCTGTACCAAACAGTTGATGGAGACAGGCCCCCCTTCGGTATACTGCCCCTTACAATAGAAATAGGTGTGGGTCCGGCAACGTTGTTGCATTGCCGTCCCCATACACGGTCCACTAGAAGCATTGTTGCGGACATGGACTGAACCATAGCAAGCACAAGCACTCAAGGATGAGATTGACTATCTCTTAAAAGAGAAAATTATCTCAAAGTCTGAATCTCCCTATAGCTCAAGAGTGGTGCTATTAAGAAAACCGAGTGGTGAACACAGGTTATGTATTGACTACCGGAAGCTTAATGCGATCACAGAATCTCAGGTGGACCCATTACCTGACACCAACCAGCTGTTCTCTACACTGAGTAAGGTTAGGTATTTATCGAAGTTAGATCTAAGCAAGGGATACTACCAAATACCAGTGAAACCAGAAGTTAGGAAAATGCTGGCATTTAGTACATCACTAACTTTATGGATGACATTCTTGTTGCTACAAACACATTTGAAGAGCATATAGTAGCGCTCTCCATGTTGTTTGACAGACTGAGAGAAACTGGATTGACTGCACGTCCAACCAAGTGCTATATCGGTTGTAAGGAGTTGGAATTCCTAGGTCACACTATTTCTACAGGTCATATGTCTCCTGACCCAAAGAATATAGAGAAGTTAAAGAAGGCACCCAGACCTCAAACGAAGAAAGATGTGAGATCATTCGTGTCATTATGTGGGTTCTATCAGAAGTACATACCCCACTTTAACTCTCTGTGTGCACCATTAACTAACTTAACTAAGAAAGGACAGCCTGACAAAATCCAAATGAATGCTAATTGTGAAAAAAGCTTACACAGAGCTAAAAGCAAAACTCACCAGCAAACCAATCCTTTCGCTACCCGATATCACACAGGAATTTGTATTAAGGACTGACGCTAGCAGTATAGGTATTGGTGCAACTCTCTTGCAGAAATCAAAAGCCCAGCCGGAGGAACTTTTACCAGTCGCCTACGCCAGTAGGAAGCTGAATGCAGCTGAGTTGAATTACTCGACCATAGAGAAAGAATGTTTGGCTCTAATTTGGTCCATCGACAAATTTTCACCTTACCTGTATGGGACACACTTCATTGTCCAAAGTGATCATCAGCCTTTAACATTCTTGGCTGCATCTAAAAAGTGAAATTCGAGATTGTTAATGTGGAGTCTGCTTCTGGCGCCTTATTCCTTTACCGTGAATTTCATTCCGGGAAGAGACAATGTAGGAGCTGATTTTTTAAGTCGACACCCTATTACTCTGGAAGGACAGACGCAAAATGATTAACTAAAGCAGGGGTTTACACGTCAGCTATGACAGGTCACAGCTAGGAAAGGATGGGGCTATGTCGTGAAACGAGTGTGTAAACCCACTACTTTGTTAAATCACTATGTCGAGATACAAATTTGCTTCCACCAATCAACGAGCACCGTTCACCAGTCTCTGAGACAGAATAAAATTAAACTTACGCCCTGTTTTTCGGATGTCGGTCGCGGCCATCTTGTCACCCAATATGGAGGAATAAAACAGAATAAAATTAGGCTGTACGGAGCATGGTACTAAACTGCAGACAACAAATCAGCTTGCCACACCAGGAACCAACCAAAAGCTTTCCTTAAGCAGTAGAAGTTATCTCACCTGCCCATATATTCGGGCGAGATTTTATGCAAAAACACGCACACCAACACGAAGCCAGATAGACCGACTGAAGAAGAGAAGCTGTCAACCTTGATTTATTGCTTACCTGAGTGTATTGCCCTGGCAGCCTGCTTCACTAGTCGAGTCAAAACCTGGCCTGTTTAAATCTTAGAGGGTAAGCATAATTACTATACTTGTAGGAAAAAAGGCCTACAGCAGGTATATAATGTTGGTACAGTATTTGTTGTGTGTCATTTATACTACCTACACCTGTATATATTTAATATATTTTGATTCACTATGAATGTATCAGGTTACTGATTGTATCTTGGGGAATTAGGTATAATGATTGTATTTCCTGATATGATTGATAAACACGAAGACAAATAGGACTCATACTTCAATCTATTATCTCATCTAACTCCAGCCTGAAATATAACCAAAACAGTCCTTGTTAGGACTCATCAATCTATTGTCTCATCTAACTGCAACCTGAAATATAACCAAAACAGTCCTTGTTAGGACTCATCAATCTATTGTCTCATCTAACTCCAACCTGAAATATAACCAAAACAGTCCTTGTTAGGACTCAATCTATTGTCTCATATAACTCAATCTATTGTCTCACATAACTTCAGTCTATTCAGATTACTCCCACCTGAAATATAACCAAACAGTCCTCGTCTCCTATAACTCCTATCATCAGAACACAACAATATTGTTTGGATATATGTTACCAACCAGTATAGCACTTGTCAGAGAGGGCCTGGTAAATGAGGAAGGACATTGTTGTATCACACCTAGGTGTACATATTATGGGATGTATTCAGGTATTGAATTTCTATTATTGGATGTATTCAGGTATTGAATTTCTATTATTGGATGTATTCATGTATTAATTTGTCAGAAAGAATGTTTTGCGAGTAGACACCTGTCTTGTCTCGCTATTGCTAACTCATACTGAGCCATGTTGTCATTCATCCTACATTCAGACGCCTGAGACACACGCTCATTTCACCCACACTAGAAATAGGTGGGCTTGATGACAGAAATTAGCCCCTATTTTTACTTGTTACAGGTTTTATTCGTGTCATCCAACCTGAGGTTGTATGTTCGAGTCAATCCAGCTGCCTGGAACTTCGCAGGAGCATAGAAACTGCCCAGAAGCTACACCTTTAGTCCCCCTCAGTCTTGGGTGGGCTAAAGTACCGATCCTCAGCAGGTGTTGTGTGAACCAAACTAAGGAGAACAGAACGTTTTGAGAGATGAGTTCACATTAGTACCATTTCTGTCAGCATTGTGAGCAAAGTAACTGTCAGTGACGAAAGCGAGTTAGCATAGCAAGAGACAAAAAGAAATAACAGCATAGCTGATAAATTTTATATACTTAATTAACAGCACAGCTGATACATTTACTATAAGTGATTAACAGCCCAGCTGATATAAATTTGTTTCCTATAATTGGAAGACTCGTAATATATATAAATATATAAATATATGTGAATCATTTGTAAACTTACAAATCCATTACATTTCATTGTTTCAACATCCACCCTTCAGCACAAGAGTAGATAGTGTATATACTAAATAAATAATATGGAAATTGTATTTGAAGACTTGTCAATTTTATCATTGTTAAGTAAAATCTGTTTCCTTGTCTTAATATCACAGTTAGTTACACAGCGGAGGTGGCAATTTATGTCGGTCTCCTCTCTACTAATTTTTCGAGATCAGATCATTCACAGCCGTAACTAATTTGTGATACCAGTAGTTCTCTCAGACACTGGGACTTCACCTATATTCTGCAGAAATTATTTTTCTATAATTGTCAGTACTATACTGATCCTAGAGCCAAATAAAAACCTCACGCCATACTGCTCTCAGAAAGTATGTATTTGCGGTACTAGGTTTCACATTGCTGTTCGCGTTCACCCTTGCTAGGTCTGTTGTAGCAGCCAGCTCATTTAGCACTCTGTTGAGGTGCCATGTGTATTGCCAGTGCCCTAATGGCACTTTGCAAGCTGAGAGCACATGTTCAAGTGTCTGCTTCTCTTCACAGAGGGGGCACTGAGCATCATCAGACTTTCCACATCTCACAAGGTTTGCGGACGATGACAGGAGGTCATACATTGATCTGATAATGAAGCTGAGTCTAAAGGGTGCCATATATCATTCCATGTCAAGAACCTTTGCAGAACTCCTTCCCATGTAGTCCACTGGCCTTGTTGGGCTTGCTGCACAGCTTGTTGCATCCTCTTAACATTCTCAACTTCTCGAATTTCCTGAATTACTATATCTCTGCGTTCCTTGTTGGATGCTTTGGACCACCATCGGATGTCCTCATGGCCAAATATCCGTCTATGGGTTTGTATCCAATACCTCCTTTAGCTTGAGCGAGTCTTGGGCAGCATCAATATCTTCATCCACTTTCAACATCCTTCCAGTTTTGAGTGTGGGCTGAGTGGACTATAAGTCATCTGTTGATCCGCACAGCATCATTGCGTACCTCTCCTTTCCTGCTTTGTATTCTTCCACAACTGACTCGAAAGCGAGCACACGCTTTGTCGTCTTGCAGTCCAGTGCTACGCCTGACAGGCCTGGTGGCACCCCTAGCCATTTCCTTATGAACTTGTTGAGCTTTCTCTCCATAGCTTCTATTGTGCTTATTTCAAATATAAGCAGTGGCCATAAGAGTTTATGAATCAGCATGAACTGGAAGCACCACACTTTGAACTTTCCTATGAGCCTGCTTTGGTCTATGATCTGCAGTCCTCTATCTGCCATTTCTCTTGTCTGTTGAATGTTGCTCGTCCAATCTGTGTTCAAATACCAAGGGCAGCCCGATCATTATAATATGGTGCCATGATGATGATTAATAAAGAGAATTTAAATTTACCGATTCAATGCTCACACGAACAACCGGAAACGGATTCTAACGGACGGAAATAACATGGGTTAAAGAAGGCAGTTAACATCGGTTAGTGCATATGTATTTGTTTTATTAGAACGTTTTATTAAAACCCAGCACGAATAATGCTGTGAAACCCCACGGCCTAATATCTGGCCTTTGGCTAGGATCATGTGTCTAGACACAGGGACCGGTACAGTGACATTCATGTGTCATTAGGTCCCTTGTGTGAGAACACAGAGGATCACTACAGTGACACAGTTTGTCATTGGGTCTTCTTGTGTTGGGACATGTGGTCTTGACCAGGGCGGGGATAATGCGACCTCATGCGAGGAAAAAATATGCGACCTCAAGCGAGAAAAAAAAAAAATTATTAGAACGTTGATTAGGCCTACACTCAATAAAGCAGTTGCAAAAAAGGTTACATCATTCGAAATTAAATGCTACAGAAAGATGTTGAGAATACCCTGGACAGAAAAAGACCAACAGAGAAAAGTTTGATGCCTGCAAATGTGAACGGAATGTGAAAGTCTGATGCTGTTCTTACAATGTAGGACTATATGACATTTAACAGATGAAAGTCAATTAAATATCTGTTAAAGTCAGTTATATAACTGGAACCACCAGGCCTTTACACCCCTCCTCTTTAATATTATTCTTGTTCAGAGTTTCTTCTTGCTTTTGATTTTTTTTTTTTTAAACATAGGCCTAGGCAGTGCGTTTCAAAAAGGTCGGTCGATGTTTAATATTCAATAGGCTATCTCTGCAACCACTTGATCGTAATTGTTGCAACTTTGCATATGACCTAATGATCGCTATGTCCCGAGGGGGAAATTTTTTTCCTCGTTAACAAACTTATGGTTTTAAATTTTCTTTATTTAAAGTAGGCCTAGCCTATACAAAATCGACCACCTCCTAGTCCAACCGTGTATTGACAGGGCTTACCCCTTCATATTTGTGAGCTGTTTCGATTTAACATCTTGAACGTATTTCACGTGATTTTCTCCGTGTTTTAGCTCACTACCGCACTGTTTTGAACATTACATTGATCCTTCCGGTGTGTTCAGTCACCGTTCTACTGATTGTGTATTTCAGTGTATAGGCATATATTGCGGTATTCTAGGTCTGTAATACAGTGGGTATGAAAGTCAAGTTCCTTACACTGCATACAATGGCAGTGAAGATGTATAAATATTTCTGCAGAGAAGCTAAGCATGGTAAACTGTATCGGAGTCTCTCAAATCCTGAAAAGAGAACTATTCACGCTTTGGGTTTAAGTAAACGCTCATTTCATCAATTACTCAAAGCTAATGGAATTTTCAGTTCAATCAATACCAGGACGCAAGGAAGAAAGGAAGTAGTAGATAGTTTTGACAGGAATATGATTAGAAGAGAGATTTGTAGAATGTTCAATTCCAAAGAAACTGTGACACTAAGAAAACTGAAAATTCGGCTGAGAACACACAATGACATTGGTGTGTCAAAATCAACATTATGGAGAACTGTTAGAAGCATTGGCTTTGTGTTTAGGAAGTACGCTAGTGGAAGAAACGTCATCTGCGAGAAGCCGCACTTAGTATCTATGAGAAGTAAATATTTATGTGAAGTACGGGAAATGCGTAATCAAAATTATGATATTGTGTATGTGGATGAAACTTGGACCAATGCTCACCACACAAGTGAAAAGGAATGGCAGTTATCAGATGGAACAATTAAAAGATGTGTACCCAGTGGAAAAGGACAACGTCTGATAATGGCACATGCAGGCAGCAGACATAATGGGCTAGTGAAAAATACAGAACTTATTTTCACTTCCAATTATACAGACAACCGGAACTATCATACCAAGATGTACGGTAACATATTTAGAGAGTGGATTGAAAATACTCTTCTTCCGTCCCTAGACAGACCATTCTGTCTGATAATGGACAACGCATCATACCACAATGCTGTGGCAGAAGAAGACAAAATCCCAACATCTTCGAGTACAAAAGATGCTATAAAGATTTGGCTCAGAAAAGAAGACATTCCATTTAACGAGGGGTTTCTGAAACCTGAATTACTGTCCATTGTTAAGAAATCACAAAAGACGAAGATATTCCATATAGACAGCATGGTCATATGTGTTTGAGACTGCCACCTTATCATTCACATTTAAACCCAATTGAACTCGTTTGGGCAAAAGTTAAAGGACAGGTGGCTGCTGAAAGTAAAACTTTCAAACTATGCAATATGAAAGAACTAACATATGCCGCCCTCTCGCAGGTAGACAAAGATTATTGGTGTAAATGTGAAGACCATGTCTTAAAAGAGGAAAATGACTGTTGGAAAAAAGATGGACTGTCGTTCGTTCAGCCGAGAATAGTCATCAATATGTTTGACTCGTCTGACTCAGAATAAGTGTGTAAATACCTTATATGTTTTCTCCTCCATCTGTGTGTATATGTAAACCAATTCATTTCCTTTTTATCTGCGCGATTTCACTACTATTTTTAACATACACAGTATTTTCACCTCTTCATGCATCCATTCACGTTTTAGTATAAAAAGTAACATTTACAACGAATAGGTGTCATTTTTCTCTCAAATATTTTGAAGAAATAAAAAAGGACGTAATCAGTTAACAAACCCCTCTAACATTCGAATTGTATAGACGCCTATGCCGAAAATATGCAACTTCCTTCATTTACGGTAAATTATTTTCTTTCAGGACAAAATAATTACTTCGTTAAAAAAGATCAAAGGAATTAGCCGTTGCAAGAAAAGAACACAACCTGCAACATTGAATTTTATAAAAACTTTGGGACATTGAAAATATAAGACCACATGCAAAAAATCATGTTTATCAGTGCAAGGAATATGGAGATATTTGAAGTCAATGTTTACAATGATTTGACAGGTGTGATGCCACTGTCTCATATCAGCAGTTGTTCATATTATTTGGAATTGAAAACAATATATATCCTAATTATAACCCATCAGAGGTTGAACGGGATATTTTCCTTCATTAATTTATAAAAAAACAAAAAACCAACAGGGAAGTACTGCACTCACTACACGTAGAGGAAAATTGGCTCCTAAATACCATCGCAATAAGGAAGCTGAAATTTTTCGGTCATATAAAAAGTCATAATAGTATGGAAAAATTAGTGATGGAAGGCATGGTCCATGGAAAAAGGGGAAGGGGTCGACCTAGACGACGGTGGATCCAGGACATCACAGAGAGTCTGAACTTGTCTTTGGTAGATGCAGGTCGACTTGCCCAGAATCGTGATGCGTTCAGAGCAGCTGTAATGGAGACAACGTTTATGAGAGAATACGTCACATGGTGATGATGATGAGAATGTTGATTAGATAATAGAATTTGCCGCATATAGCGTGGGTTGAAGTGAACAGTGGGCCATCTGATCGATATGGCCTTTAAAAAAAGGAATCACTAGGATGACATCGAGGAACACGGCCCACTGTTCATTTTAACCCAACAGAGTAATATAAAATAAAAATGTAAGGTTGAATCACAGAATAAGGTAATCATGCTGCCATGTCGGGTAAATGGGAAGGATAGTAGAACAAGGTCTACCATTTGCCCGAACGTTATCTATACGGGTAAGTAACTGCATCACTTCGACACATTGCAAAACACCCACTATTAAACTAAACAAAATCCAACTAAAATGAACAAAAAAATATCAATTTCAACATTGTATATAGGTTACAGTTATGATATATAATGCCTCAAATTTCTAATTCCATAATAAATAATGCTCATGAAATTTATGTTACGTGCAAACACACCACACTACATACAAACACATCACACTGAGTCACAATATGGCAGCATCCAAGTTCACCGTTCTTCCCCTCCGCCCCATGTCGCCCAGCTAATGATCAATAAATATATGTCACGGAAGTTGGTCTGCGCATGCTCACGATTCATAACTACCCCATGTTTGTGCAACAGTTATTGTTTTTGAAAAAGCTCGACACCTCTGCACCTCACGGTAGAAGAGGAACGACTAAGTAAGTAAGAAAAGCTCGACACAGAATAAGGTTTTGGGTTAAGATTAGTGTTAGTGGTTATAGATCTGAGATTCCTGCATACATACATTGGGATTCTCGCCAGTGCTACGGAGTTCGTGCACTGTGCTGATATCCTCCTTGTGAGATTTAAGGGAGGAGATCGGAGCACCAATGGAGCTGTCCATGTGCAATGAAGATAGTCCTTAAAACCCAAAAATAAAAATCTGAGATTAGTGAGATTATCATTTGCAATAAAAAAGAAAAATGCTGAAAATCGGGTTACACTTAGTTATAATCTGGAGACAGAAGAATATTCGTTAATGCTAACCTTACCCTAACTCTGTTTTGAGCTTTTTAAAAAAATAATGAGGTGCAACAAACAGTGAGATCCATTTAAAAAAGCAACAAATTTAAAAAAACTTACAGCTTATTACTTCATCTCTGCATCACCTTCTAAAAAAAATATTGAAACATTAGTTTCTGCATTTTCAGCCTCATAAATAATTTCATTTATGAAAAGGTTAATAATGCGCTGGCTTCTTAGCTCGGTGGTCCATGGTTCGATCTCCAATTGAGGTGGGATGTTTTAGACTGCAAACAGCTCCGGGGTTGATCTAGCCTCATGAATTGGATACCAGAGCCCCCATCGAGGCCAGCTCCTTGACGTGGAGATGGGGCTCAAGTACAGCCATCAGCGACCGAAAAACCAAGACTGGCCAGGCCCTCCTACACTCGAGCAAGACCACAGTCTGCCCTAGCAAGTCAAGGTGCTGAAGACGGAGGCAACCAGCCAAGGGGTGCACCACAGCAATCAGGATGCCACGCACACACGCAATGAAAATATGTCTATATCTACAAAACGTTATGGCACTCGCCCTATGACGGACACCCAGGCAGACGCAGTGCCGGGCCCTCTGCCTCGAAAAGGCCCAACCCCTACTACTGGGGGTCCTTCTCAATTGCCCCGTGGAGCCAGGAGGCATGAGAATAGAGCTACTGGCAGAGCAAAGCAAAGACCACTTAAAATAATGCACTGGAATGCTGAAGGCGTCAACAGTAAAAAAGATGGCTACAGCAAAAAACTAGAGCTCGAAAATATCTTGAATGAAGAGCAAGTAAATGTATGCTGCTTGCAAGAAACCCATCTCAACAAAGACATAGCCTTCAAAATCAGAGGCTACCAGTGCTACCGATCCGACCGAATAGGCAGGCGAAAGGGTGGAATACTGACACTCGTGAGGAATAACATCAGTGCATGTCAGCTTGAAACATATATGGAGGGGGCGGAATACCAGATGCTTCATCTCAGGACAGAAAGTACAGAGTTCCACCTGCTCAACTACTACTGTCCGAGTTACCGCCCATTGGCACTAGACACAATCCCAGCAAAAGAAAGACTGATTGTATGCGGAGACTTCAACAGCCACTCACAGAGCTGGGGCTATGATCACATGAACAGGAGAGGTGATGAGCTTGAAAACTGGCAGGATGACAATGGGCTTATCCTGATTGACCAACCAATCGACCCACCAACCTTCTACTCGAGATCGTGGCACACCACCTCTACACCAGACCTGGCATTCCACTCACCAGGCCTGGAGTGGAAGACCACACATGTTGTAGAGAAACAACTTGGAGGCAGCGACCACCGGCCAGTCTTCCTAATTGTGGAAAATTATCTTGTCAAGGAGAGCAGCACTCTCTCTAGGTGGAACTACAAGAAGGCAGACTGGACAATGTACCAGCATCGTACTAGTATACTGGCTAGAGATCTGTCTGTAGACAAAGACATCAATAAGTTAGTCGATGAATTCAGCAGATGCATATTACAGGCTGCTCGTGAAACAATACCTAGAGGGGCTCATAAGCACTACAAACCATATTGGAATAGTGAACTAGAGCAACTGCACAATGACGTGGAAACATCTCGAAAGCAGGCAGAGACCAGTCCATGCCAAGAACACCACAATAACTACCAGCAAGCTAAGGCCATATTCCAAAGGGCCAAGTTGCAGGCCAGGCGGAGAAGCTGGAAGGAGAAAACAGAGTCCTTGAACTTCGAAAGAGATACAAGGAAACTGTGGAAGCTGGTAAAACAACTTAATGATGAGGGTACAGGGAGAAACTCAAAGATTGCACTGTACGAAGATGGAAACATCCTCATGGGAAAACAGGCAGCTGATCACTTTGCAGACTCCTTTGCTAAAGACAACAACATCGAAGTAAGCCCAGAGAAGCAACAGGAGACTCATGAGAAACAACAATTCGCAGGACGAGATGAAACCATACCTGAAGTTATGGAGGCACCAATCACATTCAGAGAACTGGAGCTTGCAATATCCAAATTGAAAATGAGAAAGTTGCCAGGAGTTGATGGAGTGTTCAATGAAATGATTAAGAACTTGGAAACCGCAGCAAAAACAAAGCTGCTACAGATCTTCAATATCTGTTGGAACTCAGGCAGAGTTCCACAGACCTGGAGGGAAGCAATCATGATACCACTCCTAAAACCAGGAAAAGACAGTTCCACTGCCTCCAGCTACAGACCAATCAGCCTTACAAGCTGTCCCTGCAAAACTGTGGAACGTATCATCAACCTCAGGCTACAGTGGTACCTTGAAAGTGAAAACCTTCTTGTACCACAGCAGGCGGGCTTTAGGCAGTGTTACTCTACCAAAGATCAGGCAACTTACCTTTCCCAAGAGATTGAGGATGCGTTCCAAGATAAGAAACTGGTACTAGCAGCATGGATAGATCTAAGGAAAGCATTTGACAAGGTTTGGAAAGAAGGGCTTCTGAAGAAACTGAGAAACTGTAGAGTGAATGGTAGCATGTACAAATGGGTGAAAGCATACTTGCATAACAGAAGAGCCCGAGTACAACTAGATGGCCTCAAGAGTAAGAAAATTCTACTGCGTCATGGCGTCCCTCAGGGAGGGGTTCTGTCCCCCACACTTTTCCTAGTCTACATCAATGACCTGGTTGCTGAAGTACCACATGGAATGAAAGTGGCAATGTACGCTGATGACCTGGTAATATGGTGCACAGATGAGCATGCAACAGTGGCCACCAAACTGCTACAAAGAGCTATAGATGCCTTAACCTCGTGGGCAAATAGATGGTGTGTCAGCATCAACACAGACAAGTGCAGCACTACGCTCTTCACCCTCTCTCCCAAACAAAAAGCTGGTGTCATCAAGATAAATGAAGAGCTCCTGAGAGAAGATAAACAACCCACCTATCTCGGAGTTACGTTCGATGATAGGCTGACATGGAAGCAGCGCAGCAACAAAGGCCAGGAGGAAGTTAGCCATCCTGAGGAAACTAAGTGGAACCACATGGGGAGCCAGCGGAAAAATACTTAGTAAAGTTTACCAGCAGGGCATACGACCACACCTGGAATATGGGTCAACTGCGTGGTGTCCAGCATCAAACACCACATTACAAGAGCTAGATAAGGTGCAAAACCAGGCGCTTAGGGTCATCACGGGGGCAATGAAATCAACGCCTATAGTGGAGATGGAGAAAATGGGGAGGATACAAGCACTGCGAGAACGCAGAGACACGAAAGTGCTAACACAGGCAGAAAAGTTCCTCTGTATGCCAAGCCATCCAGTGAAGGACAGATTCCAAAACCTAGCAATGGGGCAATTGAAAAGAAGCAGCTTCATCCACCAGGCCAAACGATTTCGTAGACAAACCTCAGACCTGCCTGAAGTTGACAGCCCCCTAAAGTCTGTGCCAGAACAAACCCCTTGGAGAGAAGAGCCTGGACTATCAATACACATCCAGACAAAAGTGAAAGGAATATTCGACAGGGATGAACAGAACAGCATGCAACGTAGGACAGTCACTCTCAGTTTCCTGGAAGATGAATACCTGTGGTAAAGTGGGATGATATAAATATTTATAGGGGACTTAGTGTACTGACTGAGATCAGCTGTGAAGGTATCTGTATCTAATAGGTGTAGTGTTTTACAGATAACCTTACTTGCCACCACATTATACCTCAGTCAGAATTATTCTGGAATATTGTGATGACTACGTTAAATGTCTAGGGTTATGTAAATGATGAAGTGTAAGTCACAACAACAACAGACAGATAAACAATTTAATTTATTCCACCACACTTGACAACACTGTGACACTCACACACATGTAACACTCTATAAGACTATCTTAAATGAGTCACTGGTAAATTTTCAAATATATATGTATTAATTACTTTCACTATTATATATCCTGATTCAACTACAAAGTGAACCAGGAATCACAATCAATTGTAATCACAATTTATATATACATAATTTATAAATATGAACCTTGTAGTGACATATTTTATTAATATTATCCTATGTGTGTCAGGGTGTAGTAGTACTATGAGGTAATACTGGTTTTGTTTTTCAAGCTATGTTGTTATTTGTCATCATGACTTCAAGTGTTTGTTTATCTGGGAAATAGTATGGGGAAAAAGTTCACAGTTCCTGTCAATTTAAACAAGGTATTGTCCCTCTTTTTTATTAAAAAGTCAATTTTTGAGGGGACACATAATGTTGAGCTCCACTGGCCACAGAGGCTTAACTTTCGTGATGGCGGCAGGAAAAGACTCCTCTGCTCGATTGCTCCCCTGTGTTCTGGAGACACCTCACTAGTCGCTATCTGGACCCAGGAGTATGCTGTCAGCCTCCAGTTTCAGCAAAGCTCAGACCAGGTGCTGCTCAATAACTTTAGGACCACAGTCCCACAATTCATGGAATAATACACAGTTACGTTGACTGGCAATGAATATAACACAATTTCGATCTGCCAATGTCCCAGGCTTTTATTTAGAAAAATATGCACTGGCGCTCAACGCACTGGTTCTTTAGTAAGTTTATTTGAAAATGTGGTGCTGACCTGACGCCTCTGATTGACTATATTGGCGGGTCTAACCAATCGTGCCATGTTTACACAGCTTTTCAAAAAAAAGTACCCTTCCTTCCGTCTCCCCTAACAACCAAAGGTAGTATTTATAGTCCGACTAATCGTGTTTAGTCTTACATTTACTTCTATCCAATCAAATAGGAGGTAACATGTTGGCCTATTTCCCGTACAATGGTGGTGTCAAAATCTGCCACTGAGCGATTCTGATTTAGGGGTTGTCTGACACCCTCACTATTTCTTTTGGCTATAATTTGTTAATTCCTAGACTATTTGCGTAACGTTTAACATATTCTTTGTCAGCAAGTCCTAAGGAACCCAAATATATATATTTAATGGGGCTAAGGGGCTGCGTTCAAAATATGCATTTTCTTCTACCTCCTGTTCACTTTGATCGATGTGGTGTCTGGGTACTGTAATGTTTTCAAACGTAAACCAGTATAATGTCATATTTTCTAATAAGCATTTCTCAGGTTTTTAAAACCTAACTCTCGTATGGGTAGTGTTTTTTATCACTGTCGATTTGAAAAAAGCTAGTGCTTGTGGCCTTACACGCGTGATGGTAGTAATTGTATAGCGCGAGACGTGTGTTTAGTGTTGTATGCGTCCCGGCTTTCAGCCCTCCCTTCTTTCTATCCTAAGTTCATCTGTCTTTTCGTTTATGGTAACGTAGTGTATAAAATGACATGAATGGAATATTAAATATAGGTCAGCTTGCGTATCTCAAGGTTTTTCTTAGAAAGGCAGTACACGTTTTATTGAAGAAAGCGTGTAGTGATGCAGTAGGCTTTTACTATCAACGTGAAACGTTATAATTTGCAGACGAATTAGAAAACAAGGGGGATTTCGAGTACAGTCATTGTGACAGCAATGTTCTTTACCATTCTGCTTTCCTTTTATTGAAGTTATTTGTTAGGCTTTTCATTTACTTTTTAATTCATATATGTGGATTAGAATTTCTCACGACAAATCCTCCCCACTTAAAACCGACGTTATATGTCAGTCTATAATTCTATATACACATAGAGAAATTTATTATTTTTCCTGGAGTTTAGGGTGATTCTCATCACACGGATGGCGGCTTAAAAAATCCGCTCCCAGATTTGTTTTTCCACTTATATACTCTATGCTAAACTCAAATGGCTGCATCAGTAATGACCAACGGAGTAATCTAGAATTTTCATGTCTAGCCTGCGCTAGAAACGACAAAGGTTTGTGATCCGTTTGCAACTTAAATGCCTTCCCATACAGATAAATATTGAATTTCTTTATCGCCCATATTACTGCAAGACATTCTTTTTCGCTAGTTGAGTAGTTGGTTTCAGCTTTATTCAACTTTCTGCTAGCATATGCCACTGGGCTTAATTCCCCATCCAATGCATCTGATTTCTGTAGCAGAGTTGCACCTAACCCAATATTACTGGCATCCGTCCTTACTATGAATTCTTGACTTAAGTCAGGTAATTTCAAAATAGGTTTACTTGTAAGCTTTTCCTTCAATTCTTGGTAAGCCATTTCACATTGTGGTGTCCATGTAATTCGATCTGGATTTCCCTTACGTGTCAAATCAGTTAACGGTGCACATATGGAATTAAAGTTTTTGATATACTTTTAGTAGAAACCACATAATGAGACAAAGGATCTCACGTCTTTCTTGGTTTGTGGTCTCGGGGCTTTCTTTAGTTTCTCTAAATTCTTTGGGTCAGGGGTCATGTTTCCCTGATAAACTGTGTGTCCCAAGAATTCTAATTCTTTACATCCAACGCAACATTTGGTTGGTCGGGCTGTTAAATTCGCTTCCCTAAGTCGATTAAACAGCATGTTCAGAGAGTCAATGTGTTCCTCAAATGTTTCTGTGGCTATAAGGATATCATCCATGAAATTTGTGATACATGGATTATTCAGAGGGTCCAATAATTTTCTCATCATTCTAGAGAAGACACTAGGTGCATTCTTCAATCCAAATGGCAATCTATTAAACTCATAGTGTCCTTCTGAGGTACTAAAAGCTAGGTATGGTCTAACCTCAGGCTTTACTGGAATCTGATAGTATCCTTTACTCAGGTCCACTTTTGAGAAATATTTAGCTTTATTTAGCCTGGCAAACAACTGATTTGTATCCGGCAATGGATCCACCTGTCCTTCTGTAATAGCATTCAGTCTCCTGTAATCTATACAGAGTCTATGTTCTCCAGAGGGTTTCCTTAAAAGTACAACACTGGAACTATACGAAGATTCACTGTGTGAAATAATTCCTTCCTTCAACAAATAGTCTATCTCTTCCTTCAAAGCTTTCTCCTTAGCAAAAGGAATCGAATAGGGTTTCATACATACAGGTGTGGGGTCTATCAGCTTCATATCATATTCCAATAGGTTTGTATGCCCTGGTCGATCTGTTAACACCTCTGTATGATTATCTAGAACCTGTTGCACTCTCTCTTTCTGAGTTTTCGTTAAATGTGTACTGATTTTCACCTGTGCCGCTGTCTCACAGGGGTGTAATGGATATTCAAATGATGAAAGTGGTTCCTTTTTCATCTCCATTGCAATGGACAAGGTCAACAAGTGTGTCTCTTCCTGATGTTCTCTTTCCAAATATTTCTTCAGGAGATTCACATGATAGATTTTTTCTTTCCCCTTCTTATCTATCTTATAATTGGTTCTAGACACCTTCTCTAGAACTGTATATGGACCTTGCCATCCAATTTGTAACTTATTCTGACTACCGGGCAGAAGAAGCAGTACCTTCTCTCCCACAGCCAAATCTCTGTCTTTAGCTTTCCTGTTATAATAGGCAGCATGTTTCTTCCTGGCTTGTTTCAAATTTTCATTGGCAAGTTTCCAGCCAGTTTTTAAACGAGTGGTCAGCTCATTCACATATTGGTATGAGGATGTAATATTTTCCTCTGCCTTTTCATCAGTCCACGTTTCTTAACAGAGCACATATGGACCTTTAATTGTGTGGACCTATTTGTCCATGCACCGGTATGGTCTCTTCCACTCGAAGCGCTATAGTGATGATTTTTCTTCCCAGAATTATCATGCACAAAACGACCGCTACCAATTTTTCTCTTGGGGCTGTCTCCCCACTTAAAATTCTTGATGAGAGATTTCCTCTCTACATCTTCTTCCTCCAGTTTGTTTAAGTCCGATTGAGGGATTTTCGGCTTATCCTGGGGTAAGACATCTTTTTGCACTCTCTGCATAGTGGCCATTGTAAAACAGTTAAAGTGAAGCTTGTCCGTGAAAAGGGGCTTCCCATTCCATTTGGTCCACTTTATCAAATTTATTTTTCTTTTTATTATCAGGCCTAATTTTGCCCCGTGGCGTGTCCAGGTCCTGATCAATGTTCCCACTTGTGGGTGTTCCCTCATGTGCTATGCTACACCTTTCTACAAAATTCTCAATGTCCCATCTTGCCTTGGGCCAATAATAATTGTGAGCCACCTTTTGGATGATGGTACCTATTTCTCATGGTCCCCATCTGGTTTCACATGTAGGCTCCTTATTAAGTCTGCCCTATATCTTTTTTGGAAGAACCAGCTGTCCGTGACCTTTGGATCTAGCTCCAGTCTTCCTATACATCAACTTGTTTTTCATGTAAAAATCTCCCTTGCCTGGAGTTGTATGACAAGTTGACAATTTCCTGAAACAAGGCTTGAGGGTCTTATCCCCAGCCTGTGCCTTCCTCATCTCTTCTGGAGTGGTATCTAACATAATATCCTCCTCCTTTCTTGAGGTCGACCTGACCTGAAGGGTGGCCATAACTATAGGGTTCCTTCTGCAACGGTCAGTGTCATGATTGTCCATCTTACAATTTTTACACCACCTTTTTCCTTGGTTGAAAGATTTTCTTTCATCATATTTCCTTTCATCGAATTGTGGGGTTTTATTTTTATTTTCATACCGTGGCCTATCAAATTGGTGCTTACCTTTGTTTTGATCCCTAGGATCAAATTTATTAAAGTTCTGTGGTGCCCTAAAGTTATCCACCTGTTTCTTTTTATTACCTGTTACCTCTGCTTGAGCTGCTTGATACCTTTCTGCAACATTTAGCAACTCACCCAGCCTCTCTGCACCTTGTTCCATGAGAAACTTTCTCAGGTCTGGAGCCATGGACTCTCTAATTGTTCTATAAGGACCATTTCCTTAAGATCTTGGGTTTTCCCCAGAGAAGTCCATTTCTCCAAGTATGTCTCTATTCGTGCAGAGAACTGGTGATAGGTTTCACCTGACAGTAGTTTAGCATTCGTAAATTTTTTCCTATAAAATTCTGCATTCTTTTCATATCTTAACAAAAGAGCCTGCTTTAGCATGTCATAATTTTCCTGATCACCTCTGCTCATTTTTGC
>JAMPIV010012725.1:0-74893 GCA_024509875.1 Oreohelix idahoensis
TAGGTCAACATTTCTTTTCCTCTTCCGCTCGTTTTTAATGGGAATAATTTGTTTTATATCCATGTAATACTATTATAAAAGGGTACTTACCTGTTAAAGGTGTTAAACTTACTTATTGTCACCTACTGTATGCTGTGGTCGTCTTCTAGCGGAACGAGCCAAGTATGGAAGTGTTTATGTGTTAAAATCCACAGTATAAGTAGTTTCCTGACAGCTGGGGGCTCGTCCGGGATCAGCTTTAACAGGTAAGTTCCCTTTTATTAACAACTGCACACACGGAAGCCACACACGACTAGCAATACATATGAAATACAACTCAACATAAATGCCAATACAACTTGCAATAGCCACCAACTTACTCTATCAGTATCATACCCACTGGTATGTTCCTACCGAGTGAACATCACAATGACTTTCACTCACCGGCTAAATCCTGTACTGTGATAAGGCAATACTAAATCACAAATGACTCATCATCAACGGCCTAAGGAAATGCCACTAGATAATACACCATCACTCTAGAATTATGCAATTTAATCCCCACGGCATGAAGAAATGGCAAGCACTATAACTGAACAAGAATGGCATACACTTCCCAGCAAAAATGCTGACAGGGAACATAAAGGTGACCTGCACCCGACGCTGGTCAGAACTCTACTGCCTTTTTGCGCCAGAATTTGTGTCCACTTCCCTTCCGGTCAGCTGACCAAACGGGTTTTTACATTATATCAATGTCGTCACTCTCAGCGTGACCAACCTGATATTTCGGCGAACATATCGCCGTGACACATATCAACATGAACAACTGACAATCATGCTGACATGGACAAATGGCACCCATACCAACATGGACAACTGACAATCATGCTGACATGGAGAAATGGCACCCACACCAACATGGACAACTGACAATCATGCTGACATGGACAACTGACAATCATGCTGACATGGAGAAATGGCACCCATACCAACATGGACAACTGACAATCATGCTGACATGGAGAAATGGCACCCATACCAACATGGACAACTGACAATCATGCTGACATGGAGAAATGGCACCCATACCAACACGGACAACTGACAATCATGCTGACATGGACAACTGACAATCATGCTGACATGGAGAAATGGCACCCATACCAACATGAACAAATGGCTATCATTGTTATTGTTGATCAGAATGTGTGTCAGTGCACTCTGGGTAAACCCAAAGGTCCTCAGTCTCAACACACAGCAAATTCATATGATTTATTATGCATGTATATAAGGATAAATAACCTGCTCAATTGTTTCCAACTGCATTCCGTCAGCCTTAGCCAGCCCTAACTTGTCACAGGCGGATGAAACTGGCACCTTTAAGGTCATTGTATGTTTGGGCGTGAATGTCAGGATCTGTTCGGCCAGTGGGCCACTTTCTGAGGCTTCTCTTATCGAACTTGAGAGCTGAGGTGAAGGTATTGAAGTTGGCTGTGAAGAGTGATCTGCTCCTGAACTTACCTGAAATATATATATGTGCTGCAAATTTTAAATCTAGGATACTCATGTACATTACTTATTTAGTCATTTTTCTTCTGCCCTGGGTGTAGATGTTAGCCAAAGAGAACTCAATGTTCACTACTTATTTAGTCATTTTTCTTCTGCCCTGGGTGTAGATGTTAGCCAAAGAGAGCTCAATGTACACTACTTATTTAGTCATTTTTCTTCTGCCCTGGGTGTAGATGTTAGCCAAAGAGAGCTCAATGTACACTACTTATTTAGTCATTTTTCTTCTGCCCTGGGTGTAGATGTTAGCCAAAGAGAGCTCAATGTACACTACTTATTTAGTCGTTTTTCTTCTGCCTAGGGTGTAGATGTTTGCCAAAGAGAGCTCAATGTAGACTACTTATTTAGTCGTTTTTCTTCTGCCCTGGGTGTAGATGTTAGCCAAGAGAAACTCAATGTACACTACTTATTTAGTCATTTTTCTTCTGCCCTGGGTGTAGATGTTAGCCAAAGAGAGCTCAATGTACACTACTTATTTAGTCATTTTTCTTCTGCCCTGGGTGTAGATGTTAGCCAAAGAGAGCTCAATGTACACTACTTATTTAGTCATTTTTCTTCTGCCCTGGGTGTAAAAGTTAGCCAAAGAGAGCTCAATGTACACTAATTATTTAGTCGTTTCTCTTCTGCCCTGGGTGTAGATGTTAGCCAAAGAGAGCTCAATGTACACTACTTATTTAGTCATTTTTCTTCTGCCCTGGGTGTAGATGTTAGCCAAAGAGAGCTCAATGTACACTACTTATTTAGTCATTTTTCTTCTGCCCTGGGTGTAGATGTTAGCCAAAGAGAGCTCAATGTACACTACTTACTTATTTAGTCATTTTTCTTCTGCCCTGGGTGTAGATGTTATAGCCAAAGAGAGCTCAATGTACACTACTTATTTAGTCATTTTTCTTCTGCCCTGGTGTAGATGTTAGCCAAAGAGAGCTCAATGTACACTACTTATTTAGTCATTTTTCTTCTGCCCTGGGTGTAGATGTTAGCCAAAGAGAGCTCAATGTACACTACTTATTTAGTCATTTTTCTTCTGCCCTGGGTGTAGATGTTAGCCAAAGAGAGCTCAATGTTCACTACTTATTTAGTCGTTTCTCTTCTGCCCTGGGTGTAGATGTTAGCCAAAGAGAGCTCAATGTACACTACTTATTTAGTCATTTTTCTTCTGCCCTGGGTGTAGATGTTAGCCAAAGAGAGCTCAATGTACACTACTTATTTAGTCATTTTTCTTCTGCCCTGGGTGTAGATGTTAGCCAAAGAGAGCTCAATGTACACTACTTATTTAGTCATTTTTCTTCTGCCCTGGGTGTAGATGTTAGCCAAAGAGAACTCAATGTACACTACTTATTTAGTCGTTTTTCTTCTGCCCTGGGTGTAAATGTTAGCCAAAGAGAGCTCAATGTACACTACTTATTTAGTCGTTCTACTTCTACCCTGGGGTGTACAGGTTCGCCACAGATAGTGCAATGCTGTCCTTTCAGCTGTCTTCCTTTTAACCTGGTTCAAGTCCACTCCACGGTCGTTCAGAGATTGTCTGATGTTGTCTTCCCATCAAACTCTGGATCATCCTAGAGGCCTGGATGCTTGGCTCTTGGTTTCCCATGTTTGTCATGGTAGCCGGTCTTCTCCCGTTACACCCAGGTATACATTAATCTAAATCTAGTAGTGGCCCCCTTCAGACATAAATGACTATGGGACTGCTAACCTAAATCAACTAGCCAAGTACACTCAATCCTCGCTATTCACGAGGGTTAGGTTCCTTGAAAACCCCATCTATACGGAAATCCGTGAATACAGAACTGCTGATCCTATCAGAAAAGAGGGAGGTAAGGTTCCTGGGGGACACTGTTCAGCATGCACTTTTGCTACAGATCACCTGAAACTCACCATGTCGTGTACCCTTCTTGTAAAAAAACAGCTTATTTGTTATACTGTGCATTTTATAAGTGTATTTTATGTACAGTATGTATAATCTTTTGATGTACTAATACTCAGGTAGGTAGCCCATTTCCTCGATGAGCTGAAGCAGGTGGTCATCTCGAAATGTTTTGCCTACAGCGAATACTTGTGAGGTGCCCACGAATGGTCAAAAAATGGGTTACACTTTGTCTCGCACGAATGAGCGAATCCACGAACACGAAACATGTGAGTAGTGAGGATTGACTGTATTCTTCTTACAAATGTACTTGGTTACAACACATCATCAACTGTTAGCTTCGTATTTTTCTTGCCATTCAGCTTCAAGTGGAGCATAAACCTTCTATTTGTTCTTATCAATCACTCCTGTCCTGTGCCATGTCCTCCAGGACGGTGTCAGGTCCTCCTGTCCTGTGCCATTGATTCAAACTTTTTTCATGTTTTCTTTATTCTTCTTTGACTGTCTCCTGTTCTCTTCCCCCGTGTGATTTTGTTGTTGGTCTCCCTCTATTTCTTTAACATTCCAGCATGAGGACTGCCATGTGATGTTTTAACTTATTTCCTCAGTGAGAATCTTGTCTACTGCCAGAATCTTTGTCTCACCTCTTGATCCACAGGTGTGTGTCTACCTGGCTGTTTCCAACAGCTCCACTTTGGCACTCCTGTTGTGCTATTTTATTCTTTCACTTCTGAAGAAGCACCCATTTATGAAAGTCTGTAACTCCCCAAATGTCATTTTTTTTAAATAATAAATTTTTCTCTCCATGTTTTGGAGCCACTTAATAATATGGATTGAGATCTGAGTTACAAATTCTTCATTTCATGGACTTGGTTCCCCTTGATTTCCATTTATTTCTTGCAATGAAAACTCATTTCATCTTCTGCATCTTTTTTGATGTCATTGTCCCTTCTAAGACCATCAAACTCAGGGCATTGCATCACTTGCCAATTAGTGGGTCTAGTATTACTAATATTGAGCCTGCTGAGTTGGGGGAACCCTCTGGGTTGCCAAAAATCCCTGGAACTCACCCTCAAATATAAAAGTGTAAAGAGTGAAAACTCTAATCCCTGGAACTCACCCTCAAATATAAAAGTGTAAAGAGTGAAAACTCTAATCCCTGGAACTCACCCTCAAATATAAAAGTGTAAAGAGTGAAAACTCTAATCCCTGGAACTCACCCTCAAATATAAAAGTGTAAAGAGTGAAAACTCTAATCCCTGGAACTCACCCTCAAATATAAAAGCGTAAAGAGTGAAAACTCTAATCCCTGGAACTCACCCTCAAATATAAAAGCGTAAAGAGTGAAAACTCTAATCCCTGGAACTCACCCTCAAATATAAAAGCGTAAAGAGTGAAAACTCTAATCCCTGGAACTCACTCTCAAATATAAAAGCATAAAGAGTGAAAACTCTAATCCCTGGGGATCGAATGAAAAAAAAAAAAAAAAAGATATGACTGTTCATTTCTCAAACTTGCAGCTTTCACATTGACAGTTATTATTATTACACTATATCTTCATGTTATCTCAGGAAAGTAAACTGGTCAGATATCTCTAACAACTTACATCTACAGGCTGTTTGCTCATGTTCAGATGAAAAACTGTATCCAGCATTCCCCAGTACAGGAAGGCAGCTTGTGCCAAAATATCATCAAACAGACGGCTAGTGTCTTCCTGCAGAGTTCTCATGGCCTTTTTTAAAAGATTCAGACATTCCCTAATAACAAAACAGAAAGATAAAATAAAGTGACATTTTTTTAGTCAATAACCAGATAACTCAGCAGTTAATGTGACAAGAAGAATAGGGCTCCTAATCGGATAACTATGACAGCCACTAATACACACAAGAAGCAACAGTCAACTCAAAATTTACATCCTGTTGCTAACATTCAAGTTTTCAGCACCAGAAGTCACCAACTAAAACCATCCATCAATTATCTGCCCTGCGCTGTCCACTCATACACACAAGAAGCAACAGTCAACTCAAAATTTACATCCTGTTGCTAACATTCAAGTTTTCAGCACCAGAAGTCACCAACTAAAACCATCCATCAATTATCTGCCCTGCGCTGTCCACTCATACACACAAGAAGCAAGTCAACTCAAAATTTACATCCTGTTGCTAACATTCAAGTTTTCAGCACCAGAAGTCACCAACTAAAACCATCCATCAATTATCTGCCCTGCGCTGTCCACTCATACACACAAGAAGCAACAGTCAACTCAAAATTTACATCCTGTTGCTAACATTCAAGTTTTCAGCACCAGAAGTCACCAACTAAAACCATCCATCAATTATCTGCCCTGCGCTGTCCACTCAGACACACAAGAAGCAACAGTCAACTCAAAATTTACATCCTGTTGCTAACATTCAAGTTTTCAGCACCAGAAGTCACCAACTAAAACCATCCATCAATTATCTGCCCTGCGTTGTCCACTCATACACACAAGAAGCAACAGTCAACTCAAAATTTACATCCTGTTGCTAACATTCAAGTTTTCAGCACCAGAAGTCACCAACTAAAACCATCCATCAATTATCTGCCCTGCGCTGTCCACTCATACACACATGAAGCAACAGTCAACTCAAAATTTACATCCTGTTGCTAACATTCAAGTTCTCAGCACCAGAAGTCACCAACTAAAACCATCCATCAATTATCTGCCCTGCGCTGTCCACTCATACACACAAGAAGCAACAGTCAACTCAAAATTTACATCCTGTTGCTAACATTCAAGTTCTCAGCACCAGAAGTCACCAACTAAAACCATCCATCAATTATCTGCCCCTGCGCTGTCCACTCATACACACAAGAAGCAACAGTCAACTCAAAATTTACATCCTGTTGCTAACATTCAAGTTTTCAGCACCAGAAGTCACCAACTAAAACCATCCATCAATTATCTGCCCTGCGCTGTCCACTCATACACACAAGAAGCAACAGTCAACTCAAAATTTACATCCTGTTGCTAACATTCAAGTTTTCAGCACCAGAAGTCACCAACTAAAACCATCCATCAATTATCTGCCCTGCGCTGTCCACTCATACACACAAGAAGCAACAGTCAACTCAAAATTTACATCCTGTTGCTAACATTCAAGTTTTCAGCACCAGAAGTCACCAACTAAAACCATCCATCAATTATCTGCCCTGCGCTGTCCACTCATACACACAAGAAGCAACAGTCAACTCAAAATTTACTTCCTGTTGCTAACATTCAAGTTTTCAGCACCAGAAGTCACCAACTAAAACCATCCATCAATTATCTGCCCTGCGCTGTCCACTCATACACACAAGAAGCAACAGTCAACTCAAAATTTACATCCTGTTGCTAACATTCATGTTTTCAGCACCAGAAGTCACCAACTAAAACCATCCATCAATTATCTGCCCTGCGCTGTCCACTCATACACACAAGAAGCAACAGTCAACTCAAAATTTACATCCTGTTGCTAACATTCAAGTTTTCAGCACCAGAAGTCACCAACTAAAACCATCCATCAATTATCTGCCCTGCGCTGTCCACTCATACACACAAGAAGCAACAGTCAACTCAAAATTTACATCCTGTTGCTAACATTCATGTTTTCAGCACCAGAAGTCACCAACTAAAACCATCCATCAATTATCTGCCCTGCGCTGTCCACTCATACACACAAGAAGCAAGTCAACTCAAAATTTACATCCTGTTGCTAACATTCAAGTTTTCAGCACCAGAAGTCACCAACTAAAACCATCCATCAATTATCTGCCCTGCGCTGTCCACTCATACACACAAGAAGCAACAGTCAACTCAAAATTTACATCCTGTTGCTAACATTCAAGTTTTCAGCACCAGAAGTCACCAACTAAAACCATCCATCAATTATCTGCCCCTGCGCTGTCCACTCATACACACAAGAAGCAACAGTCAACTCAAAATTTACATCCTGTTGCTAACATTCAAGTTTTCAACACCAGAAGTCACCAACTAAAACCATCCATCAATTATCTGCCCTGCCCTGCGCTGTCCACTCATACACACAAGAAGCAACAGTCAACTCAAAATTTACATCCTGTTGCTAACATTCAAGTTTTCAGCACCAGAAGTCACCAACTAAAACCATCCATCAATTATCTGCCCTGCGCTGTCCACTCATACACACAAGAAGCAAGTCAACTCAAAATTTACATCCTGTTGCTAACATTCAAGTTTTCAGCACCAGAAGTCACCAACTAAAACCATCCATCAATTATCTGCCCTGCGCTGTCCACTCATACACACAAGAAGCAAGTCAACTCAAAATTTACATCCTGTTGCTAACATTCAAGTTTTCAGCACCAGAAGTCACCAACTAAAACCATCCATCAATTATCTGCCCTGCGCTGTCCACTCATACACACAAGAAGCAACAGTCAACTCAAAATTTACATCCTGTTGCTAACATTCAAGTTTTCAGCACCAGAAGTCACCAACTAAAACCATCCATCAATTATCTGCCCTGCGCTGTCCACTCATACACACAAGAAGCAACAGTCAACTCAAAATTTACATCCTGTTGCTAACATTCAAGTTTTCAGCACCAGAAGTCACCAACTAAAACCATCCATCAATTATCTGCCCTGCGCTGTCCACTCATACACACAAGAAGCAAGTCAACTCAAAATTTACATCCTGTTGCTAACATTCAAGTTTTCAGCACCAGAAGTCACCAACTAAAACCATCCATCAATTATCTGCCCTGCGCTGTCCACTCATACACACAAGAAGCAAGTCAACTCAAAATTTACATCCTGTTGCTAACATTCAAGTTTTCAGCACCAGAAGTCACCAACTAAAACCATCCATCAATTATCTGCCCCTGTGCTGTCCACTCAAGGTCTTCTTTATCTCTTTCATATCACCCTCCAGTTCTCTTCTCCATACGTGTGTGTGTGTGTGTATGTATGTGTGTGTGTATGTATGTGTGTGTGTTTTTTTTTTTTTGGTCTCTCATCTATTTCTTATAGCATGGAGATTCCAGAATAGAGACTGCCTAATAATTGTTATTGTTGAAAAGAATCTATATTACTGCACTCCAGGCACACCCATAGGTGTTCAGTCTCCCTCAGCATATGTCGAAGGGTATGAATGTTAACTGTTCCTGTAGCACTGGTTGCCTAGTAATGCTATCAACTAAATATATCGATGTGTGCCCTATCCAACACCAGCGTCTGCACTTCACTGCTCGTTCCACTGGTATTCGTCTGGTTCTTTCTATCAGTTCCACACTGGGTATTTTGTCATACTACTTCAATCTTTCTATTCTATACAAGCAGCCATTCACAAAATTCATGCCAGAATACTCCATTTCTTGTCATACTACTTCAATATTTCTATTATATACAAGCAGCCATTCACAAAATGCATGTAAGAATACTCCAAGAGATCTTCCCAGAAGAAAAACAAGTATCTTTTATATGCAGAACATGAAATTAATGTGTATTTGTGGCAAGACAAAAGCATACCTACTTTTGTAAATGGATGTCTGCATTAAACAAAAGAATTGAAGTGGTATGACTAGATGACTAACGTGGAGCTGATGACAAGAACTAGACAAGTGCCAGTGGAACAAGAAATGAGAAGAAGATGATGGAGATGGATCGGACACACATTGAGAAAATCTGTTGATAGCATTACCTGACAGTCTTTGTTCTGGAATCCCCAGGGTAAGAGAAAAAGGAAGAGCAAAGAAGACATGGAAAGTCCTTGAGCAGACGGCACGGGACAGGAAGACTTGGCATAAAGGCATATCTGTTTCTTGCTAATATACTGGTATCTGTTTCTTGCTACTATACTGGTATCTGTTTCTTGCTACTATACTGGTATCTGTTTCTTGCTACTATACTGGTATCTGTTTCTTGCTACTATTCTGGTATCTGTTTCTTGCTACTATTCTGGTATCTGTTTCTTGCTACTATACTGGTATCTGTTTCTTGCAAATATACTGGTATCTGTTTCTTGCTACTATGCTGGTATCTGTTTCTTGCTACTATACTAGTTTCTGTTTCTTGCTACTATACTGGTATCTGTTTCTTGCTACTATAGTGGTTTCTGTTTTTGCTACTATACTGGTAACTGTTTCTTGCTACTATACTGGTATCTGTTTCTTGCTACTATACTGGTATCTGTTTCTTGCCACTATACTGGTAACTGTTTCTTGCTACTATACTGGTATCTGTTTCTTGCTACTATACTGGTATCTGTTTCTTGCTACTATACTGGTATCTGTTTCTTGCTACTATACTGGTATCTGTTTCTTGCTACTATACTGTTTCTTGCTACTATACTGGTATCTGTTTCTTGCTACTATACTGGTATCTGTTTCTTGCTACTATACTGGTATCTGTTTCTTGCTACTATACTGGTATCTGTTTCTTGCTACTATACTGGTATCTGTTTCTTGCTACTATACTGGTATCTGTTTCTTGCTACTATACTGGTTTGTTTTTTTACTACTATACTGGTCTATGTGTTTCTTGCTACTATACTGGTATGTGTTTCTTGCTACTCTACTGGTATCTGTTTCTTGCTACTATACTGGTTTCTGTGTTTACTACTATACTGGTATCTGTTTCTTGCTACTATACTGGTATCTGTTTCTTGCTACTATACTGGTATCTGTTTCTTGCTACTATACTGGTATCTGTTTCTTGCTACTATACTGGTTTGTTTTTTTACTACTATACTGGTATCTGTTTCTTGCTACTATACTGGTCTCTTTTTTTTACTACTATACTGGTCTATGTGTTTCTTGCTACTATACTGGTATGTGTTTCTTGCTACTCTACTGGTATCTGTTTCTTGCTACTATACTGGTATCTGTTTCTTGCTACTATACTGGTATCTGTTTCTTGCTACTATACTGGTATCTGTTTCTTGCTACTATACTGGTATCTGTTTCTTGCTACTATACTGGTATCTGTTTCTTGCTACTATACTGGTATCTGTTTCTTGCTACTATACTGGTATCTGTTTCTTGCTACTATACTGGTATCTGTTTCTTGCTACTATACTGGTTTCTGTTTTTACTACTATACTGGTATGTGTTTCTTCCTACTATACTGGTATCTGTTTCTTGCTACTATACTGGTATCTACTATACTGGTGATTTTGTCACCCTATTGTATTCAGCACAGGCACCCAGTAATCAAAGTCTGTTACTTCTTGGTTGCTTCTTTTATTGCTCCTCTTCAATTTTCAGAGTTTTACAATAGGACTGCCTTGATACTTGATACTGAAGGATGATGTGTAAGGTATGCCTCAGTGTGACTATATTATTTCCTGTTAACTTAAATGAATGTCAGACATCTAAGTACTGTCACACAATTCCGATAACGTGAATGCGTGCCAGACATCTCAGCACTGTCATAAAATTATGATATTATAAGTATGTCAGACATCCCAGCAACTGTCTTAACATTCTGATATTATACATGTGTCAGGCATCTCAGCACTCTCTTAAAATTCTGTTTTATAAATGTATGAGATATCTCAGCACTGTCGTACAATTATGATAACAATTTAATGAAAAGCCAGTTCTTTATCTGGGTCACAAACACTAGAGCTTCCCAGCTAAGTTATATTACCCATCCAAGTTAAAAATTGAACCTAGAAAATTGTGGTAGAAAAATGTGATGACAGAACACCATTAAAAACTTGGTGCCAGCAACTAATGTATGGTGTTAGACTTGACTAAATAAAAAAAGATTGTGCATGTGACTAGCAACCTCATCTTTGACAAAAAATTGCTAAAGAAACCACCTCTGGCACATGATGACCTACTAACATGTGGCTCCATGCTCTTTCACAAGCCAGCAAATAAAACATACCACCCATTCATTTCATTCCAGCAAAGAAATAAAACCTTTGTAGGCTGATATTTGTCAGACCACAGTGACATAACTGACCTCTGACTCAAAGTCAATCTTCTGGCTATCAATATTAGCAAGTGCACATACTTGTCCTTATCCAGGTAGGGCTTGAACAGTTCCAGCACAGACCTGTAAATCAGTGACACACACAGGAGTCAAACATATTACATTTACACATCTCTAGACAGAATGCTAAACACATACACTGCAAACAGTCAAACATATCAAATTTACACATCTCTAGACAGAATGCTAAACATGTACATTATAAACAGTCAAACATATTACATTTACACATCTCTAGACAGAATGCTAAACACGTACATTGCAAACAGTCAAATATATCACATTTACACATCTCTAGACAGAATGCTAAATACGTACATTGCAAACAAACATATCACATTTACACATCTCTAGACAGAAGCTAAACACATACACTGCAAACATATCACATTTACACAAATCTCAAGAGAATGCTAAACATGTACATTATAAACAGTCAAACATATCACATTAACACACCTCTAGACAGAATGCTAAACATGTACATTGCAAACAGTCAAACATATCACATTTACACACCTCTAGACAGAATGCTAAACATGTACATTGCAAACAGTCAAACATATCACATCTCTCGACAGAAGCTAAACACATACACTGCAAACAGTCAAACATATCACATTTACACACCTCTAGACAGAATGCTAAACACGTACATTGCAAACAGTCAAACATATCACATTTACACATCTCTAGACAGAAGCTAAGCACATACACTGCAAACAGTCAAACATATCACATTTACACACCTCTAGACAGAATGTTAAACATGTACACTGCAAACAGTCAAACATATCACATTTACACACCTCTAGACAGAATGTTAAACATGTACATTACAAACAGTCAAACATATCACATTTACACACCTCTAGACAGAATGTTAAACATGTACATTACAAACAGTCAAACATATCAAACACCTCTAGACAGAAACATGTACATTAAACAGTCACATATCACATTTACACATCTCTAGACAGAATGCTAAACATGTACATTGCAAACAGTCAAACATATCACATTTACACACCTCTAGACAGAATGTTTAACAGTCAAACATATCACATTTACACACCTCTAGACAGAATGTTAAACATGTACATTACAAACAGTCAAACATATCACATTTACACACCTCTAGACAGAATGTTAAACATGTACATTACAAACAGTCAAACATATCACATTTACACACCTCTAGACAGAATGTTAAACATGTACATTACAAACAGTCAAACATATCACATTTACACACCTCTAGACAGAATGCTAAACATGTACATTGCAAACAGTCAAACATATCACATTTACACACCTCTAGACAGAATGTTAAACATGTACATTACAAACAGTCAAACATATCACATTTACACACCTCTAGACAGAATGTTAAACATGTACATTACAAACAGTCAAACATATCACATTTACACACCTCTAGACAGAATGTAAACATGTACATTACAAACACAAACATATCACATTTACACACCTCTCTAAGACAGTCAAACATATCACTAACACCTCTAGACAGAATGTTAAACATGTGCAAACAGTCAAACATATCACATTTACACACCTCTAGACAGAATGCTAAACATGTACATTAAAACAGTCAAACATAACAAAACAGTCAAACATATCACATTTACACACCTCTAGACAGAATGTTAAACATGTACATTACAAACAGTCAAATAGAACAACTAAGAATACAGAATAAGCTAAGGAATACAGTTGAATATTGTACATGTGAAAACAGTCAAACATATCACATTAACACACCTCTAGACATTGCAAAATCTGTAATGGTAGTCATGAAAGGCAGCTCGTATACTAAGAGTTAACACACTTATGTTATCAAACAGTCAAATGGTAGTCATGAAAGGCAGCTCGTATACTAAGAGTTAACACACTTATGTTATCTTTATAAATAAATTATTTATTGCAAAATCTGTAATGGTAGTCATGAAAGGCAGCTCGTATACTAAGAGTTAACACACTTATGTTATCTTTATTGCAAAATCTGTAATGGTCATGAAAGGCAGCTCGTATACTAAGAGTTAATGGGTCGCTGTGTCAAAATCTGTAATGGTAGTCATGAAAGGCAGCTCGTATACTAAGAGTTAATGGGACGCTGTGTCAAAATCTGTAATGGTAGTCATGAAAGGCAGCTCGTATACTAAGAGTTAATGGGACGCTGTGTCAAAATCTGTAATGGTAGTCATGAAAGGCAGCTCGTATACTAAGACTTATGTTATAAATTATTTGGGCAAAATCTGTAATGGTAAACAGTGTAAGAGTTAACACACTTATGTTATCTTTATAAATAAATTATTTATTGCAAAATCTGTAATGGTAGTCATGAAAGTCGTATACTAAGATATTGCAAAATCTGTAATGGTAGTCATGAAAGGCAGCTCGTATACTAAGAGTTAACACACTTATGTTATCTTTATAAATAAATTATTTATTGCAAAATCTGTAATGGTAGTCATGAAAGGCAGCTCGTATACTAAGAGTTAACACACTTATGTTATCTTTATAAATAAATTATTTATTGCAAAATCTGTAATGGTAGTCATGAAAGGCAGCTCGTATACTAAGAGTTAACACACTTATGTTATCTTTATAAATAAATTATTTATTGCAAAATCTGTAATGGTAGTCATGAAAGGCAGCTCGTATACTAATCTTTATAAATAAATTATTTATTGCAAAATCTGTAATGGTAGTCATGAAAGGCAGCTCGTATACTAAGAGTTAACACACTTATGTTATCTTTCGCTGTATCAAAATCTGTAATGGTAGTCATGAAAGGCAGCTCGTATACTAAGAGTTAATGGGTCGCTGTGTCATAAATTATTTATTGCAAAATCTGTAATGGTAGTCAAACTCTAACACACTTATGTTATCTTTATAAATAAATTATTTATTGCAAAATCTGTAATGGTAGTCATGAAAGGCAGCTCGTATACTAAGAGTTAACACACTTATGTTATAAATAAATTATTTATTGCAAAATCTGTAATGGTAGTCATGAAAGGCAGCTCGTATACTAAGAGTTAACACACTTATGTTATCTTTATAAATAAATTATTTATTGCAAAATCTGTAATGGTAGTCATGAAAGGCAGCTCGTATACTAAGAGTTAACACACTTATGTTATCTTTATAAATAAATTATTTATTGCAAAATCTGTAATGGTAGTCATGAAAGGCAGCTCGTATACTAAGAGTTAACACACTTATGAAAAATTGAAAAGCAGGGTGGTTTTTCATATCCAGTACAAAAGAATCTTATCTGGACTATCAATCCTGCAAAATTACAAACAATACATCTTGGTTGATGTCAATTGTCTTCATACTGCTGTGGGAATTATGTTCTGCGACGAGTCTGTCAGTTTTCACTGAAGCACTAGTGGCATGAACTTTCTTGTAGTGTCAACTTCTTGCATAATCTGATACCAGAGCTTCAGCAGTCTTGACCCTAAAGTGTTTTGGTGTAACTGGAGGTTTGGCAGCTTCACAGTAGAATATATCCATTTACTAGGGCAGTATTTTAGGGAAAAATGAAGCATTGGATGATACCATTTGAAGCAGCGATAAGGGTAAAAGTAATTCATCAGTCTTTGATTGAAGTGATCTACACCACCCATATTGTGATTATAAACATCTGCCATGACAGGTTTTTCCAATGTTATAAACCCCCCTCATGGTATCTGGATCTGATACTTTTGTCAGCAACATTGCTGAGCAAATTCACGCTTTTTTGTATCATGCCACGTACAGGCAACCAGATTTCCCTACCTAGCAAAAACAGATGAACTGCCACGCTTCATCTTCATGTTTTTTTCCCTCAAAATTACAGGAAACCCTCTTCTACTTTCTGTAACAGTCTGATCCTAAGCATGTCCAAACTCTAATGCTCAAAGGAGTCAACAAAGTCATACAAGTCCCACTGAAACTAACCAGCTGCTTCTCTGCCATGCCCCCTCCCAGTAGCAGGTCTTTATCTACGACCCTGAAAATCGCCATCAACACTTCTGGCACCTTCACGAATGCTAGAACTAGGGCTGTCACTTTTTGTTTCAGTAGTTTCAGGCTGCCCTGCATCAAAACTAAACCAACTGTTGTCCCTTTCAAAGGTCAGCTGAGAGCCAGAATCTAAATCATTGCTACATTCAGCAGTTTCACTCATTTTTAAACAATTTTCCACTCAAACATGAATCAAAACACGTGAAAAAATTTCTGAGCCGCCAAAGACCATTTCTCAATAAAATTGAGTTACTTCCTTTGACTTGCGTATTTTCAGACGGCTGCCGTGATCAATTTTTATACTAATGCTATATGGACGCCAAAAGGCGACCATGGTATTCTATGGAAATAGGGCCTGTCGCCACAAGGTGACCATGGTACTCAAAGTGTTAATAACGGAAGTTCCATAGCAGATTGCCATAGGGGAATAAAGTGTTAGAGACTTCACTATACTAGGTCCCGCTATATGAGGTGGGGTGACCAGTTCCCTTCCTTGCCACCTTTGCCTTCCCTAACTCGAGCAGTCAGGCGCTCATTTACAGATAGGTACACTGGAGCGTGACACTACTAGGTTATGATCCCAGAAACAGGTAATTTTTGCCACAGAGATGCAAGCGCTCTAACCACTAAGCCAATCAGACACTCAACATCAAGAAAAAGATTATAAAATTTTGTTTGTTTAGACAGCTGAACAAAGTTTGTTTAGAGAGCTGAACAAAGTTTGTTTAGACAGCTGAACCAATTGTTTTAGACAGCTGAACCAAGTTTGTTTAGAGAGCTGAACCAAGTTTGTTTAGACAGCTGAACCAGATTTGTTTTAGACAGCTGAACCAAGTTTGTTTAGACAGCTGAGCCAAGTTTGTTTAGACAGCTGAATGAAGTTTGTTTAGACAGCTGAACGAAGTTTGTTTAGACAGCTGAACGAAGTTTGTTTAGACAGCTGAATGAAGTTTGTTTAGACAGCTGAACAAAGTTTGTTTAGACAGCTGAACGAAGTTTGTTTAGACAGCTGAACGAAGTTTGTTTAGACAGCTGAACAAAGTTTGTTTAGACAGCTGAACAAAGTTTGTTTAGACAGCTGAACCAAGTTTGTTTAGAGAGCTGAACCAAGTTTGTTTAGACAGCTGAACCAGATTTGTTTTAGACAGCTGAACCAAGTTTGTTTAGACAGCTGAGCCAAGTTTGTTTAGACAGCTGAACGAAGTTTGTTTAGACAGCTGAACGAAGTTTGTTTAGACAGCTGAACGAAGTTTGTTTAGACAGCTGAATGAAGTTTGTTTAGACAGCTGAACGAAGTTTGTTTAGACAGCTGAATGAAGTTTGTTTAGACAGCTGAATGAAGTTTGTTTAGACAGCTGAACCAAGTTTGTTTAGACAGCTGAACCAAGTTTGTTTAGACAGCTGACAAAGTTTATTTAGACAGCTGAACGAATGCTACAATCAGTTCTACATCGGTCAATCGTGTCAACCACTTCTTCCTGGATCACTCATGTAAATTATATCTATTTAGGTAATCATGGCAATCAAGCCCACCTAAATCAATAGCATCTAGCTGAATCTACCATTTCTACCCAGGCCTACGAGTGCCATGTATAAAGAAATGACCCACCCCAACAAAAAAGATGCCAACAACATACGACATGTGCGTCCAGTACAATCTTCCAACTATGAAGAGAACACACCAGACTCAACAAGAACTTAAATTAAACACTTTTATGAGCCTAATTGGCGCAACTGTACCCACCTATATGAGGCAGTTCAGCATGTGCTGCTGACTTGCCCAGAACTCTTCACATAAATAAGAAAGCTATTGTCGGGCTCCCCAACAATCACAAACACTCTGTACAGTAACACTCAACAGCTACAGAACACATGTGAATTCTTCAACTTTGCATTCGCTGCGAAATAGTGATGAGCCCTAGTTAAACAACAACAACAACTGAGCCTACTAACATTTCTACCACTAACAAACTGTTGCGGGGGTTTTAGTCATGTTGTTGAGAGGGGGTTTGGCTTTGGTCTTTGCTTGCGCCTTTTTAATATAATATAATAGTTTAGCAATGGTGCTGATTGTTCGTATGTTGCGAATGTGGGTGTCCTAATAATAATCTTTAACTTGAAGGACTTGACAATGCTCCTCTTGATTGAGTCCACGAACATTCATATTTATTTACGGAAGACATCAATACATGCATAGTAGAAATACAAGTAATACATCCGTGCAGTCTCCTAGATTCAAATACGTATCGTCAAAACATCTTCGACCTATATACTAGCGATGCCGACTGGCGGAACAACGAAGTAGCGATAATCGAAGGCTGGCGATATAATTAAATATAATTAATGTACTCCCTGTATTCCCTTCCCTTACTTACTTACTTAGTCGTTCCCCTTCTACCGTGAGGTGTAGAGGTTTGGAAGAGAGAGCGCCAGACCATTCTATCAGCTGTCTTCTTCCTGGCCTGGTTCCATTCTAGTCCTCGGTCCTTCAAAGATTGTCTAATGTTGTCCTCCCAGCGGACTCTGGGTCGTCCTGGAGGTCTGGATCCCTGGCTCTTTGTTTCCCATGCTTGTCGTGGTAACCGATCTTCTCCCATTCTGCAGACATGGCCAAACCATCTTAGTTGGGACTGTTCTATTTGGGTCTGCAGCGGATGGGATTTTAGGCCTTGACGGATCGTCTGGTTGCGGACCATGTCTCTTCTTGTTACTTCAACCACTTTCCTCAGATACCTCATTTCTGAGGTTTGGATCTGGCTTTTGTGGGTTGTAGTCATTGCCCACGACTCGCATCCATATGTCAAGACTGGGACATAGGTGGAGCGGTATACAGCCATCTTCATTTTCTTACCAACCTCTTTCTTGCTGAGGAATCCACGATTTATGGCCTGAAAAAGTCTCCCAGCCGCTGCTTTTCGAGTGGCCAACTCTTCTTTGATGCCTCCCTTTCGGTCTATAATAGCTCCGAGATATTTAAAGTGGTCGACCTGCTCCAGGACCTGTTCTCCCAACTTAATCTGATGTTTTCTTTCTTCTCGTGATATCACCATGGATTTTGTTTTAGAGCTGCTTATGACCATCCCTCTCTTCTCCAGCTCTTCCTTCCAGACTTGCAGGTTGGATTGGAGATGTGCCTCTGATTTAGCAATCAGGGCAACATCATCAGCAAATGCCAGCTCCGAAATATAGACCTGTCTCATCTTCCAGTACCCCACTGAATACTTTCTTGTTCTCTCCTTACATGCCTTGATGACATCGTCCATAAGGAGTATGAAGAGGTAAGGTGATAGGATATCACCTTGTCTTACACCAGTGGTGGCCCTGAACTCTTCTGACTTATGGTTTGCTGTCCTCACATAATTTCTGCAAGACTTGTAGAAGCTCTGTATAGCATGAATCAGAGGTGCTGGAATATTCTTCCTTGCCAAACAGTCCCAAAGTTTGCTCCATGGGACCCTGTCAAACGCCTTTTCCAGATCTATGAAACAAAGATGGATCTCACTCTTATACTCAAGAGCCTTTTCACTCAGCTGTCTGAGTGTGAAGATTAGGTCTTGAGTACTTCGGTTTGCTCGGAATCCGCACTGGACCTCATCCAATTGTGGCTCAGCTAGGCGTCGGAGTCTCTGCTCTAGGATTCTAGAGTAGATTTTACCAGGGACACTGAGAAGGGATATGCCTCTATGGTTTCCACATTGTCGATTGTCACCCTTTTTAAAAATTGGTGTTATGATGGCAATCTCCCAATCCTTTGGTATGGTCTTGTTGCACCATGCTGCCTGTAGGACCTTTAAGAGTAATAGGTCGCCTGCTGCTCCCATGTACTTAACCATTTCTGGTGTTATACCATCATGCCCTGCTGCTTTGCCCATCTTGATTTTCTCTAGTGCTGCCCTCAGTTCTTCCATCTTTATGTCATCTTCACCATCATTGGTTTTCTCTTCTGTGCTAGTGGTCATCATTTCTGATGCTTCACCATGCGCACCATCCAGGAGTTCTGAGAAATATTCTTTCCATCTTTCCATTACTTCCTTCGGGGCAGTAAGCAATTTGCCTTGCTTGTCCTTTATAAATTTGAGAGGGCATTGTTTTTCTTTCCTCATGTTCTTTAGGGTCTTATAGAACAATTTCTGGTTTTCTTGTGCATCTTTTCTAGCTTTTCTCCAAATTCTTCCCAGGACTTCTGTTTTGCTGCTAGCACTTTGTTCTTTGCTTCTGTTCTGAGTGTCACATATTCTCTATATTTTTCCATTTGTCCTGTTGTGTTTTTTTAGCTCCTAAGTATTGTTTCCATGCCATTTTCTTCTCTCTTATTTTCTCTTTGACTTCCTCTGTCCACCAAGGTGTCCTCTTTCTCTGGTTCCCAAGTCGGACTTCACCGCATGCTTCTGCAGCAGCTGTCTTTATGATATCCTTGAATTTATTCCAGAGGGTTTCCAAGTCATCAGGTCGTTCTTCTGTGTCGCTCACTGCTGTAGCAATAAGCCCCTGATATCTGGTCTTAATTTCTGGCTCTCTCAGCTTGTAGGTCCTAATGCTCATTTCTCCTGTTCGTTTACTTGGTTTCTTGCGTGATGTTGGGCAGTTCTTAGGCTGAGCAACTCTTTCAGTTGTTCGTTTGATTGTTAGCAGGTAGTGATCACTTCCAATCTCTGGCCCCCTCCAGACTCTTGCATCTCGGACATATCTGAATGAGCTTCTCCGAACAATGGCATAGTCGATCACTGACTTCTCATTCTTGGTTGGTTCACATCTAGTGTATGCATGTATGCGCTTATGGGGGAACTTTGTGTTTGTAATGATCAGATTCTGCTCACTGCAGAATCTAAGGAGTCGCTTTCCATTGTCATTGAGAGTATCTTCTCCATATCTTCCGATAACTCCACCCCATCTAGCATGGTCTTTTCCAACTCTGGCATTAAAATCTCCGAGCATAATAACTTCATCTAGGCAGTCATCCACTGTCCTTTGAAGCAGCTCGAAGAATTCCTCCTTGACCTCTGCTCTCTCATCCTCATTTGGCCCATACACTATGACCAGGTTGACTATGGTTTCTCCTTCTTTTAGTTTTACAACCATAATGCGCTCCGAGACAAAGTTCCATCCCTTGATACTATCTTTTTGATTTTGGGCCACAATGCAACCCACGCCCCCTTTAGCTCTTTCAGATATGGGTACACCACTGTAGAGCAACGTGTTGCCATCGAGATCCATGACTCCTTGTCCTTTTTTCTTCGTTTCCGTTATAGCCAGGATTTCTAGTTTTGCTTTCCTCATCTCTTCCACCAGCTCCTCTTCCTTCCCATTTATACTTCTTGTGTTCCAAGTTCCATAAGTCGTAGTCCGTAGTCCGTTCCAGTTCGTCGCCTTTAGAATCAGTCCGGTTTTCTCTCTTGTAGTTCGCGTAATCATGATTTAAAGCAAACAGGTGATTGGCCTGTTGTGCCTTTGCATGGTGGAGGGGCTGCCTCCTTACGGCCTCCATGCAGGCCACCCTCCTCCTTTTTCATCCGGGCTTGGGCCGGCATAGGAGGAGTTTATTCCCTTCCCAAAGGAATAAATTATTCAACAAGATACTATGCTCAATCCTAGCATCAGTAATTTAAAAGGCGACGACCCTTGGTTAAATAGTTGAGGAGAAAATCTGCACACTAATGGTCTTGGGAGTACTAAAAGTCACGTCTTGCTTAGACAGAGATAATCATCAAAAGGGTCCAGAAAGATCGTTGTTATGCATTAGCATAACACACTACAACGTCATCACTATTCATTGACGTCTACGCATAATCGCGTTCATTAATAAAAACTATTGTGCAAAGCACCTCATGTTGGAATCAGATAAATATGCCAGTGCGTAAATTTAACTGGTGACAAATTTAAGTGGGGCCAACATGATACATACATAATAACATCGTAACACAAACTTACAGTGATGCCTCTTGTTTGAGAATTTTAACAAGAGTATTGATAACAGACTCTGACACAAGACAGGCATCAATCATGACAGCTTCAATGATGACATTCCAGGCTTCCTTCCACTGTGAGGTCTTTAGGTAGCTCTCACACAGAGTAGCATGGTGGCTGATTGTGGGAAGCTGGTAAAATATCAATGGAATTTGGTTAGGCAGTTAAGTTTGGAAGTCAATCAATCAATACCCTTTAGCTCCACAAAGAGCATAGGCCTTCAACAAACACACGCCAAGTCTTCCTGTCACATGCCATCAACTCAAGTTCTTTCCATGTTTTCCTCATTATTTTCACTTCTGTCTCCTGTTCTCAGCTCATCTATTTTTAATTTACCTGCCTTATAATGCCATCAACAGGTTTCCTCAATGTGTATCCTATCCATTATCAATGTCTTCTTGTCATCTCTTGTTCGACTGGCATTTGTCTGGTTCCACATTAATGACAGTCATAACACTTCAATCCTTCTATTCTACGCTAGCTCCCGTTTATGATAGTTTGTAGTTTTTGGTTGTTGTTTTTGTTGTTCTCCATGTTTCAGAGCCATACAATAGGAATGACAACATATGAGTTGAAGATTCTTATTTTTGTGTTAGGCCTGATTTTTCTTCATCTCCATATGTTTCCCAATGCAATGAAAGCTCCTCTTGCTTTTTGTATTATTATGTTGATATCCTTGTCTGTCCCTATTACTTTCTTTATATTGCTGCCAAGATTTGTGTATGATTCTACATCTTTTAGTGGTGTTTCTTCATGTTCAATCTTGTTATCATTTCCAGTGTGTAAGACAACACCATTAATTTTTATTTTTACCCCATAAAACTATATCAGAGCATCACTTAAGGTCAGCAATGAAAATCAATTTTACGTCAAAATAAGAAAGAAAAAAAAATTTGGGATGAGCCTATTTTCTTGTAATCAGGGTTCATAGCAAATTTCTTCAAGCATTTTCCAGGGTTTTTCCAACCTTTTCCAGGTCCAAGCACATGATTTTCAAGGATGGGAAACTCTAATATTTTCTTCATCTAATTTTCTGAGATATAATTATCACTTTGCTGACCAGCAATCCGGAGCATTATTGTCTCCCATTACCAAGGGTGTTTGCAGATTTCTTTAAAAATAACTGGTTTTTTTTTTTTAAATTCATAAAAAATTGAAAAACAGACATAGGCCTTTGAAATTTTCAGAGCACCATTATGAATGGTTGCCACATCCGAAAAAACATATTTTATGCACATTGGTCACATGATCATGGCGGCCGTCTTGAATTTGTGTGGCTATTTATAGAAATTTCAGGAGATGTTTTAAAACCATGATCTTTTTCCACTTTATAGTGAATTTGTTCAATGTCAGTGCAATAAAATGTTAGGGACATGGATGGCAATGAATAAAATAAGCTTGATTGACGTACTGATTTAAAGATTAATCACGTATTTCAACATAAAAGGCTAACAAAAATTGTGAATAAAATGCACACAAAAATTTAATTTTTGTGTTTGTCTTTTTTTAATGTATTCTGTGTCTGTGGCATTTGGCAATGAGTGTTTGTGAATGTTTGAGTAGTTAAGTACCTCTAGTTGGAGTCTGAGCTGCTTCCTTCATTAACTGGGGTTAAAGTTGTAGCTGTAGGCCTCTGCAAGAGTCTTTGTATGGATCGTTGATAATCCTCGACTTTGTGGTATAACTTGAAGCAGGGTATCAGGCATAGAGGTACATTGTAATCTGGGCAGTACATGCAAGTCTGGTTTCTGTTCCCTGCAGCCTTACACACTTTACAGTCTGGTTTGTACCTTGCCCTTTCATATTTATCAATGAAGTGGTGCTCAGTAAGTCGTGTTGTTGTGACCTGTGGTTTTGAAGGTGTCACATTGTGTCGAAGAATAGCAGGTTCAATAAGAGTCAGACTGACATCCTGATTTTTGCTTTGAACTTTTTTGTAGAGTTGGCAGTGTTGTAGATTATGTGCCCATTGACCAGGGCAGTTTCAACTAAGAAATGATATAAAAATAGTATCTGTGTGGGTAGGGGTAGCTTGCACTTAGTTGGCAGCAGTGGTCGACACCTTCCATTCTTTTGCTGTATTTTTCTGCAAGCACTGGCTTCTGAATTGTTCTGCCCTAAAGAATGTGTCTTTCTAACTGTCTTGTTTATATTATCATTGGAGTGAACAGTAGATATAAGGTGAAATCTTTTTGTATCATGCCAGGTGACTGTCGGCATGCCTTATCTTCTGTCGCATAAGACACAGGATGATTTGTCTTTTTCAATTTGAGTTCCTTATTCTTCAGTGCTTCAGGAAAATGCTTCCTATTTTCAGCTGCTGTTCCAAATGCACCAATCTGAATTTCTTTCAGGTCTTGAAATAAAGCTGAAGGCTGAATAAAAACTACCACAGAAGAGAATATGTCCCTTGTTGCCTATCCATCAAGAAGATCTTTCATAACCCTGAAAGTTGCCCCAACACAACCTTCATAATTTTCCTTACCAGTATCAATTTTCAATTTCATGCAGCATTATGTTTTAGCATCAGTGAGAGCAGATAGTTTAAATCCCCACTTTGTGCCAGTTAGTGCTTGAAATATATTCCTGCCTGTGTGCAGAGCGAGGTGATTTTCTCCGTACCTATTCACTTCGTCAGCGGTCAGATCTATGGCAGTGTCGGGGAAAAAAAGTTTGAAAAAAATCAATGGACATATATTCAGTTGTGGCACCATGAACTTTGTGCAGCCCACAGCTTCCAACATTCAGTAGTTCTATGCCACAGTTCTGGTTCAGTAGCGCATTAATTTTGTCATGGAAAGCGCAATTTACATTAGGTCCATCCGTGGACAGTTGGAGCAAATGTCCTAAATTTAACTATGAGCATGCATCATCAAATGCAGTCTGCATATCAAGAGCTCTAGCATGTTCAAGAAACTTTGATGTAAGATAATGTGTTTTTATCACATTTACATCCCAGAAATGAACATGGAAATCCATTTGCTTTCGCTGCATTGATTTGTTCATGCTTTCATCAAACAGAACAATGTAACTGTTCTTGCTAAGCTGGCTCTCAAGAAGTGAGGTGAAATATGGAGCCAGTCCAAAAGAGGCCAGGTAGAAAGTTTTCCTTTCAGACAGACCAAACTGTCTGGCAATAGAACTATCAGGAAACATTTTCTGAAAATTTTTATTAATTCCTGTATTTGAATTAAAACTATGGTGACTTTTGACTGAAAACAGAGTCCAAATAATCTCAGCTCTGAGAGTTTCTTCCTTGGTCCCAAATGATGTCACATCTGTAGGTCTTCTAGTAGTGTTAGACGTTTTTGACGTGTCCGGGGGAGTAGTGTTAGATGGTTTTGATGTTTTTGACGGTAAAACTGCTCCTTGGGGTTGTGTTCTTTCCTGTTAAAAAAAAAAAAAAAAAAAAAATGGAACACACAAATAACTTATGAGTAGGCCTAAGCTATGTATATTTACCAAGTCAAAGTTCTAAACACATACATAATATAGTCAAATAATATTTAACTAGAACAAAAGCTAATATATAGTAATTGGGAGGGTGAAGGTATGATAATATTCTTATAATACTTATAATATCTAACTGGAAACAGCAGGCCTTTACAGAGCCCCCCCCCCATTTTTGTTTTGTTTTTTCTCGTTTCTGTTTGTTCAGATTTAAAAAAAATTTTTATTTAATTATTTAAAAAAAAAAAAAAATAACATAGGCCTATGCACAAAATTGGTATTTTTCATTGATCCTAATGACAGTGATTTGACAGATATCTTCTTCTTCTTCTTCGTTCACCCTCAGATGTCAACTTGAATAAGTTCAAAGAAAGCAGTGGTCAGCCTGAGGCTGTTGATATCTCCATAGATTTTCTCCAGGAATGGTACTGGTGATGGCCATATGCGTTTTCTCTGTTCCTCATATGTTGGGCACCTTTGAAGCAGATGTTCGGCAGTCATTTTATCGGTGCCACAGTCACACTCATCAGTAGTTCCTATCTTTAATTTGTTGAATAGGTGGTATCTCAATCTGTTATGACCTGTGCGAAGTCTGAAGATTACCACTTGTTTACTTCTGCTGAGCTGGTAATACGGATCATTTTTTGTGTGGCCTGGATGCTCTTCTTCCCACTTGTGCCTGTATCTGCGCTTGATAAAACTCTTGGACTCCTCATAGGTTATATTTGTGTCAAGTTGAGGAAGTTTTCCCCCTTCCTTTGCTGATCTGTCAGCCTCTTCATTTCCAGGGATGTTGCAGTGAGAAGGGATCCACTGTATCACAACTCTTTTGTACTGCTGACATAGTCTGTGAAATGTTACTCTTAGGTCATCCAGTTCAGCATTACTTTGACTTTTCAATGTTGTTATCATTGACAGCGCATCTGAGAAGATAGCTACTGGTCTCTCTGAGCTTTCTTCTGTCATTAGAATTTCTGATGCAGTTTTTAAGGCCTCTGCTCTGAAGTTAGTTGAAAATTTCCCTGTTGTGACTGCTATCTTTTTTTGTGTGCCATTGCTTAAGCTCAGGAAGACTCCTCCGCCCCCATCTTCTGTTGCATTAGTTGCTGATCCATCTGTGTATGCATGGATCCAGGTGTTGCTTGGGTAGTTTCTCTATATATTCTGTGGTTAGGACTCTCCTTTCTGTTTCATTTTGGCTGCTCTTTCTCTTAATACCAGGAACGTTTTCTATCATTTCAGGGAAGCACTGTTGTTTCCAAATTGGTAGCTTGTGTGCAGTACATATTGGTGTAGCTGTTGACATTGCATTAATGGGGTCTGCTCTCATCTATGTTTTGACTGTCTCTACAAAGTTGCTTCGCTTCAGTCTTCCCCTTCCAAGTCCATTTATTCTCTGGTGCATTGGGTGGTCTATCAGCCTCCTGAATTTCTCGGCTTGTCGCTGGGCTCTGCTATCTCTTCTATCCTCCATAGGTTGGAGGTGAGTACTCTTTTCCAACTCTTTTATGGGCGTTGACTTCATGCCCCCTGTTATGATTCTCATTGCTTGGTTTTGGGTTCTGTTTATTTTGTCAAAGTTCGACTTAGCTGCCGTTGACCATGCTGCAATGCCATATTCTAAGACTGGTCTCACTCGCCCAGTATATAGCTTCTTTATATAGCTCTCTCATCTGCTCCCCAACTCGTGCCAGCAAGTTTTTTTCATGATTGCCACTCTGCCTTGCTCTTGTCCTGTTTTTCTCAATCTGGGTTTTCCAAGTCAAGCGGCGATCAAAGGTAATGCCTAGGTAGTTTGGGTTGTCATCCAGATGTAGATTTTTCCCATTTAGCACCAATTTGGAGATCTGTGGTTTGTTAGAGAGAGAAAACACTGTGAATGATGTTTTCCCTTCATTTATCTTTACTAGCCATGCCTTGGCCCACTCCTCCAATGATGTTAGGGCTTGCTGCATCCGAATGCTTGCCGTAGTGATATATTCCTCTGAGATCCACAGGGCTAAGTCGTCTGCAAAGGAGGCATTGTGGGTTCTTCTTGGAATATTCTCTGATATGTCATTTATATATGTGAGGAACAACGTGGGTGACAGGACTCCCCCTTGGGAAACACCCTGCTCCAATACTATCTTCCTACTGGTCTGTCCTTGTAGTTGGACTCTGGCAGTTCTATTCTCAAGATAGTGGCTGATCCATTTGAACATTCTCCCACACACTTCATTTCTTTGCAGCTTGACTTTCAGTCCATCTTCCACACTTTGTTAAATGCTTTTTCTAAGTCCACATAAACCACCAGTGTGTGCTTTTTTTCTTGGAAAGCGTCCTCAATTTTCTGAGTTATATATGTGATCTGGTCTTCAGTGGATCTGTGTTTTCTGAATCCTGCTTGCTGTGGGGCTAAGAGATGTTTTTCCTCTAGATGCCACATAAGTCAAGTATTTATTATGCGCTCCATCAATTTTCCAACACAACTAAGTAGACTGATAGGTCTGTAGCCATTTGGTTCTGTCTGAACTTTGTCTTTCTTAGGTATTGGAATCAGTATGGCGTCTTTCCATGCCTGTGGTACTATTCTTCTTTTCCAGCTGCAGTTTAGGATGGCCAGAAGCTTCTTTTTTGCCTTTGTTCCTAGGCCTGTTAGCATTTCATTTGTTATCCCATCTTTTCCAGGTGACTTCTTTTTCTTTAGCGCCCTCATTGCCTCTTCCATTTCTTGCATTGTTAACTTTGCCATCATGTGTTCTTCTGGTGCAAGCTTTTTGTTATCATGACTCCTTTGTTCATCAGTGATGGCCTTTCTTCTGTCTATAGGGACATCAATGTGGTTTGCACCAGCATAGTGTTCAATGAGTGCATTTGCAGCTTTTTTTCCCGAGAACATATTTTCACCTTGTTTGATTGTGATGTGATTTTTGTAAGGTTCTTCGTTGTTCAAAACTCTAACTAGTTTCCACAGCTTGTTCCCTTCTTTATCTAGGTTGAGATTTTCTGTTGTTTGTCTCCAGCAGTCTCTTGTTGTTTGGTTTAATGTTCTTCTGTACTTTGCAATGGTTGCTTTGAGAAAGATGTTTGCTTTAGTAGTTTGTTCTGTTTCTGCCGTGTCTCTGGCTTGTGCTACCTCATCTTCAAGTTTTTGCAGTTCTTCATTCCAGTATGGTTTATAGTTCTTTCTTGCCCCTCTCGGAATAGTCTCAATAGCTGCTTGAAGTATTGCTCTATTAAAGCTTTCAACCATATATTTCATGCTGTTGTTTCGTGTGTTGATGGTCTCGCAAAGGCTGTCAGTCAGCACTGCAAAACTGTCCCAGTCAGCTCTTTTGTAATTCATTTGACAGATATGATATCACTTTCATGTATCGGCGGTTATTCATGTTATCTGGAATTGAAAACATGTAGGTCTATCCTAATTATACCCCTTCAGAGGTTGAATGCGAAATGTCTCTTCATCATAAATATAAAAAAAAGCATTCAAAATATATTTATTTCAAAAAAATGTGGTGAAATGAACAGTGGGACATGGGTCTGATAACAGGGTAGGCTATAGGATATGGAATCGTCATCAATTTCTATTCCTGACCATCTTAAACTGTGTCAAACATGTTCCCGTAAGCAGTTGTAAACCAAGAAATTTCATTCAAACACTATAATTTTGGCCATGGTTAAAAATAAAACTGTAAATACATTATAAATTACAGACGCAAGTACAGTAGGCCTATCTATAACCTGGACTTATTTAAATATGTTTTATAAATGAGATAAATGAATTATTACTTACCTCAGTTGAAATGAACAATTTAATACAACTTGAATGCGCAGAGACAAGTTCTTGGTGTTTTTTTCCAGTAGCATTCGAATAACAGACGCGAGCGCTAAAAATAAATCTGCATTCACATTATTAATGCAAAGCGCCGAAAATGCAAACCGCCGAAAATGTGTGGAAATGGATTTAGTGCGCAAAGGGAAGTAAAAATTCTACGGTAACTGAAGTTTAACAAAAAATACCATCAATAACCGAAAAATGGACGCCAAGCATCCAACTTTCGATTCGTATTTTTTTCCCAGGTCCGATGCGGGAAATTCAAGGCGTTTAGCCATTTTTCCAGCCTTCTCAAGGCCTGGAATTTTTTTTTTTTTTCCAGGACGCTACGAACCCTGTGTAATTTATACCCTCCTGAAGCTAAATATGCTAAAAATACATTTTAATCTGGAAGATTTTGACAGAAAATTGTATTTTCTTGAGAAATTGTTTCTCCTGTGAGGAAAACCAAAAATTTCTCAAACTTGTTTTATGTTATTAGCTTTCTTATTAACTTGCTTATTTATTCATCAACCAACATGATATTTGGCTCAGATACATTCCATAGCATGATAAAACTTTTGTCTGATCATATATTTTACACCTTTTCAAAATTTTGATTTACTGCAAATTATGTTGTAAAACTTTGCAACATTAGTCACCATTGTTAGATACTGAATTAAAGTTCTATATCTCAAAATCTACTAAAATTTTCAAAAATCTAATGTGACAATATTTTCAATTACAATGATAAGCTTCCAATTCAAATTGGATCTCATAACTCAAAGCCTTTGTGAACTGAAATACAGCATTAAAATCCAGTGTGGCCACAATTTCCATGTCAACCTACAGCGTTATACCATCACATTCTTTGTTATGCATCACTGTTCTTGTTTTAGTTACACCTGCACATTTTAATTTAAATCCTGCAATTGTTTATGAAAACAGAATTTAATTGCAGCTCCCTCACTTAAGCGAATCAGCAGATTGTACACATGAGATCAGCACAAGTTGTATCAGAACGCAACATTAGACCAGACAAGCATTCTTACCAGATCCTCCATTCTGGGCTCTGGCCACAGCGGTGAGAGTAAAGTGATAGCTACTGCATACAGGCCCAGTCGTGTCAATTTACGTCCTACTGTACCAACATCAGACACTGCAGGCAGAGTTTAATAAGTTATAAATACAGTAGCTAGACAAAGTGAGATAGTGTTCCAAATATTACTATAAGACAGACAATACGAGTGTTAGAATTTAAGTGTAACAGTAAAATAGACATTGTAAGAGTAAGTTTTAAGGCAGATCTCAAGTTGTTGTTGTTGTTATTTAACTAAGACTGCCGAGCTTCTGGCTCTTAAGTAGCCAATACCACATTGAAGACTCCTTGGCATTATCTACACTATAGATCTAGGCTCTTCTGCCATTCTGAAATGTGTTTTGGTGCTATTAGCTCGTTTCTCCAGCTTGGCTAGCATTTAAAGGATCATCACATCCGGTCCCAAACCAGGAGGAAGAAGCGCGTGGCATACTGTGTATTCTCCACCATCCAAGTGTGAGAAGTTACCGTGATTTTATTTTCAACGGGCCCCATTTTTCTTCTCCATGTATTATTTGGGTTTTAATTTCAATTTTAAGAGTCCTCTTTTCTCTGTAAAGTAACTGCGTTCATTTTATTTTATTAGGCGTTGGAGTTATATTATTAGGCTGGGTAGATTTTTCAGCTAGGAAAAATCCAAAAAACCCGCACCTACCCGGTTGATCGAGGGATGGGGGGGGCGGCGGCGGGGGGCAGAAACACGACCCAGGTACGTTGAACCAACGCTATAACCAATCAAATTTATTTTTGCTAACGCAAACGGTAGTTGTATTATCTAACGTGATGCAATTAGTACCGCGTGAGCAGAAATAAACATGAGTCAGGAGTTGGTTTACAATATCATTGGTGGAGGTCAGAGGTTATTAAAATGCAGCAATATTATTGGTCCAGGTCGGCCCCAGAGGGATGCCACACGATGACTCATAGCTTGGGTTATTTTAATCATAAATAACAGCGTCATAGTCTTTAGCGGTCTCTTGGGTTTCAAAATTTACTGCTGTGAATCAAAGTCATATCGTCTGCTCTTAGTGAGAAATTCGATAAATTGGGTATGTGTACATCTTAATTAGGGTCGTAGATAGTTCGTTTCATAATAGATCTTAGCACGATAGAGTAAGTTTTTCTTCTGGGAATTAATTTAATTTTTATTAAACCGAAGTGCCATCAATCGCTATCTTATAGAAATAATAAAAATGTAAGTTGTGCATATAATTTTTTTCTATGATAAGCTAGGAGTATCTTTGATTTCTGTAGCGGCTTTGAGATATTACCTGTGTGAGGATAAGCGCTTAGATACACGGGCGCTCTGTAGTATGTAGTAGTAGTTGTGAAAATCGCAATTTGATTTTGATATTTGCAGTGTAAATACACGAGCATATTTGTGTACTTTATTTAATTGTGTATTAATTTGTTGTGCAGTCAGGAGACAGGGGGGTAATTAATATTACTGAGTTGGTGTAGCAACTGTGTGTTTATATTGTGTAGATGTGATAACCTTCCCGGGTCAGTCGTAAAAAGTAGGGCCTAGGAATTTTACTGGGGAATGTTTCGCTTCAACGAAGTAAATGTTTGACGCCTGAGGCAAGACTAGCGAAACAGATTTAGGTCAGCCTGTGTCTGGGAGCTCACATAACAGACAGATAGTAAGTGGGAGCGGGGAAGGAGATTGTAAATTTGTTTGACCTTTGGGTAGGAATTTTTGTTTATCGCGTGTGTGTTAATTTAGGGGGAAGATGGGAGAGGGATTAATTTAAGGTGGTTATACGTTAGGGATGAGAATGTTTTGACGTGTTGTATATTTGTTATTTTTTTTAGTTTTACAGCATTTTCACGGCACATACGGCAAGTTGTAACCTGCTCTACAACTTAATACGGATTTGCCTTCCCAGGAGCTGAGGGCTCGAGAGTCCGTTAGCAGATCAGTGCTTGTGATTAGCTGTGTAGGACATTAGATAGTTCATTCAGATTTGTGTAGACATTTAGTTACATCTGCAGCCGGACAGTGTTAGATTTAATAATAATACTAGGATAGTAGGAGTGGTGGCTCTAAAGTTAGAGACCCCACCGAGTAGATTCTTTTGTTTAATCCTTAACTTTCTTCCCTGCAGGTTGCAGGGGAGGGTGACATTGTGGGTTTACATTTTATCTGTCATTTTAATGGCTTTGGTTCTTTTCAGGTGTGCGACCTCGCATGTTATTTATTTTGATGTGTTATTTATTTTGTTGTTTAAATAAACTATAAAATGTATACTGGATCAGTTTCTCTATAACTATACTGTACGTCATTGCTTATCTGTATAGTTGTGTCTGTGGACTTTTAGTGAAACCTTATCTCCTTTATGGTAGTCAGAGGTGGTGAGTCTTTAGCTCTTAACTAGTCGCTAGTGGCGAGGGAGAGTCAATCTAGGTTCTCACCCTCGAAGCTATGTCTCATCTTTCCACATTCAGTTATTTCTCATACTAAATCTATCTTCTCAGACCTTCTCATACTAGTGTCTTGTCTATAACTCGGACAAGCTCTAAACTTAAATCCACTTCGTGACACCAAGTGGGCTCTCCAAATATGCAGAGCTAAAATACTGTGCTCTGGTTCTACCAAGGAATTGTCACATCCTACACAGTCACTTCTCAGCTCCACTTGCACATCATGGGCCCGTAGTGAGATCCTGCATGCAGCCAAACAGGTAAAAAGCCAGTTACGTCTGGGGCTGAAGTGACTCTTCCAAGCTTAGTGTGCAATGCTGGGTTTTCAACATGTTTTACCACAGAGGGAATCCCTAGAAGTGTGTGGATGATTTCAAGAGTTAATGAGGTTGTAATTAGCCTCACAGACAGGTTTACTTCCACATTTGAATACTGTAGCATTCTGCTGAGCTGGTGGTCATATAAGGATAACTCCAGATATGCCTCCATGCATGCAGAATTCCAGTATTACAGTAAGACAGACACTGTAGGATAGAGCATGACAGAGTAGCAAGACATTTAAAAACCTAAAGTATTTATTTCATTCATTAACCTTCAGCTCTCCAAGGACCATAGGCCATCAACAAATGCATGTCAAGTCTCCCTGTCCAGTACCATAGGCCATCAACAAATGCATGTCAAGTCTCCCTGTCCAGTACCATAGGCCATCAACAAATGCATGTCAAGTCTCCCTGTCCAGTACCATAGGCCATCAACAAATGCATGTCAAGTCTCCCTGTCCAGAACCATAGGCCATCAACAAATGCATGTCAAGTCTCCCTGTCCAGTACCATAGGCCATCAACAAATGCATGTCAAGTTTCCCTGTCCAGTACCATAGGCCATCAACAAATGCATGTCAAGTCTCCCTGTCCAGTACCAAAGGCCATCAACAAATGCATGTCAAGTCTCCCCGTCCACTACCATTCACTCAAGATATTGTCGTGTTTTCTGTTTCTTCTTCTTCGTTGACCCTCAGACTTTAACTAGAATATGTTCAAAGAAAGCAGTGGACAGCTTGAGGCTGTTGATATCTCCATAGAGTTTTTAACAGGAATGGTACTGGTGTGGACATATACGCTATCTCTGTTTCTCATATGCTGGGTACCTTTGAAGGAGATGTTCAGCAGTCATTTTATCAGTGCCACAGTTACACTCATCGGTAGTTCCTATCTTTAACTTGTTGAATAGATGGTATCCCAATCTGTTGTGACCTGTTTTCTTTATCCCTTTTATTTCTGTCTCCAGGTCTCTCTTACACGGGGGATTCCAGAACAAACAGGTTTTGTCATATCCATCGTCCGCATTGTCTCATCTCTTGTTAAACTAGTGCCTGACTGGTTCTTATCAGTGCCACATTGGTGACCTTGTAGTACCATTTCAATCCTTCTATTCTATGCGAGCACCCATTTATGAAAATAGCATCTTGGCTTCTGACCTATACAATACAATACTGACATGTTTTCTATAGCTTTTTATAGCCTTTAAATAAATAAAGCACAAACAAAAATACACACAGAAAAATATGTTAAGACATAACTCAGTGGAGATAATCTGTATTGCTTCACTCACTTGTTCTCTTCAAGATGGCAAAGGCATGTCTGGAGAGGTCAGAACAAAAAACTTTCTTGCTGCTGGCAGCCTCAACCAGAGAGCGGAGAGATGTCAATGTGGACTTTAGCAGCTCCGCTAACTCACTCACTTTTTCTACATCTGCTGACCAAACCGCAAAAATTATGACAAAACATTCAAAGCAAAGTAGCTAAACAGGCAAATACTGACATAAAATTTTGGATAACAAAATGGAAATTAAAGTAAGCAAACATCTTTTACATGTAGAAAATAGTGAATATATAAAACTAACCTATGCACACAGAATACATAGCAATTCTTGCTGCTTCTCCATGCATTCCAGGGTTAGACCACTGACCAACACCCGGATCTGATGAAACTCCACGTAGAGCATCCTAGAAAATGGCAACATTGAAGTTGCCAGGCCAATGCTCAGGGATTAAGCAATTAAACCAGAGCAGCTCAACTGCCAAAACATGCTGAGAACCTGGCAACAAACTGTCCCCATTTTGCTCGGTCGGTGGCATATCCTTCATGCCATGCCTCAACTCTGGTTCATGTTTTGCATCTCAGCCTCCACTGTTCTTCGCCAGATTGACTTTAGTCTTCCTCTCTTTCACCATCCTTCTGGGGATTGGGGGGGGGGGGGGGGGCCGTAGCAGTTCTGGTGATGGTGTCAGGGTCCCTTCTGAGGACATGGCCAACCCAGTTCCAACGTCTGCCTGCAATGATGGTGTGAATGCTTTTTTGATGGCACCGTTTAAGCAGTTCCTGGTTTTAGATGGTATTCAGCCCAAACAATTTGAAGAATTTTCCTTAGGCAGACAGTCAACATATCCATGGAGGCATATCTGGAGTCATCCTTATATGACCAACAGCTAAGCACTATGCTTTAGTGTACAGATGTGGAAATGCCTCTGTCTGTGAGACTAATCATACCCTCATGGACCCTTGAAACCATCCACACACTTTCAGGGATTCCCCCTGTGGTGAAACATGTTGAGGACCCAGCATTGCACACTAAGCTTCGAGGAGTCACTTGAGCCCCAGTCGTAACTCTAGTCTTTACCTGGTTGGTTGCATGCAGGAGGACCTCACTATGGACCCATAATATTCAGGGGGAGCTGAGAAGTGGCTCTGTGTAGGACATGATACTTCCTTCGGAGAACCCACAGTATTTTAGCTCTGCATATTTGGAGAGCCACTCTGTATGGCGGGGAAAGCACAGTATGCCACGTGCTTCTTCCTCCTAGCTTGGGGCCAATGCAAGCCAAGCTGGAAAAACTGGAGCTCATTACGTCACCTCAACACCTTTTGGACTGACAGAAAAGCAACCATTATTCCCATGATTTCATAGTCAACTTAGCAGAACTGTTAAAGTCTAGTAATTGTCCTGACAGTCAAGGTGGTAGCACTCACACCGTCACCATATCTGACAGTTATCTTATTCTGACAGTGTTCATGCTACAACTAAAGCAATATAAGCTGATCAAGAAACATGCAGTACTGACCTAACTTATCTCTGGCAAGAAGAACATCTAACAGCGACAGGCTGGTTGCGGTGGCAACTCCCAGAGTGCTGAGCCTCTGACTGACTAACTCCACTTGGTTCTGCTTGGATGCATACATGAATATATCCCTCACAAAGATGTCCACAGAAAGCGAGATCAGTTTGATGCTTGTAACAAGAATCTCAGATCCGACATGTTTACCTTTAGGCACTGAGTGTGCCAACACCACAAGACAGTCACTGACAGCTGTGTTGACAGGCCCAGTTGATTCTTTCAGCAAGCTATGGATGCTGGCTAATGTTGAATGAATATCCTGCAAAGGCTAAACAAAGGACAGAAAAAAAAATGTCTCAGACATAAGTAGTTGCAACTATGATAATGGCTGATACCATTAGATATATCCCAGATACAAAAAACCACAGGGTATATCCCATATACAAAGCAGCACAAGGTAAATCATATACATAAAACAGTATTAGGTATACCACATATAAAAAAACAGCACAAGGTATATCTCATACATAAATTACCTAAAGGTATATCACATACACAAAACACCACAAGATATGTCACATAAGTGTCATCTACTTATGAAGTCATGCAGTGGGGGGGGGATAAAATTTGGTGACGAAGTGTGATGATATGGGGAGAAGGGGTGTTAACAAATGTAACCATGGGGGGTACCAGGTGCCGTTTGTCTGAGGTTACTCTCATATAGGCTTTTGCTTGGGCCATCGGATATCTGGATCTAACTGACAGCACTCCTAGCATGTACCTTATTGTCACAGTGGGAGTATCTCACGTACAGATTAAGACTATATGCATCCCTTCATTTTGAATGTGTTCTTGTCGTTCACATTGTGTTACTGCATGGAAACATAGCTGACATTAAGGGAGCAAGAATAAAGAAGGGAAATGTCATGGATACCACAGGCAGAGACAGTGATCAACCAGGTGACCACAGCTGAAATATACTTAAAGGGGAAGAGTGGTGTAAGTCAGATGAGAACTGGATTAACTACCAGCAAGTCATCATTGACCTTGGCAGAAAGTGTAGAACTTGGGGCAATGGAAAAGCAGAACTGGAAATTAATAAAGTAATACATGATCACGCCGGGGATAATGATGCCATTGTGCATACAGATGGGTCTGTGATGCGTGGTGAGAAATCAAGTTGGGGCTTCTCAGCTAGGGTAAAGGGCAGAATCATCATCAAGCATAGTGGGGTTTACAAGATAACAACTTCCAGCATGAGAATGGAGCTTGAGGCTGTTACTGCAGCCTTAAGGTGGCTTACTGAAACTTCATTAACAAAGGCAGTCATTGTGTCAGACTCTCAAGTCCATGCTTCGAAAGGTTCAAAATGGTTGGCTACAGCATGTGGAGAACATTCATAGAATTTCAAATCTGCAGGAGCTGGTGTGGATCTACTGTCTTGGTCATGCAGGGGTATGCAGTAATGAGAGAGCTGACAGACTAGCATCAAGAGCACCCACAGTGGGGACACTGGATATGGATAAGGGAGAGATACTGAGAACAATTAATGATCGCCTGTTAGAGAATGACACTGCAATAAATGAATCATCAAGTTAAGACTGTTGGAATTTGGCATCAAACATAAGGCTAGCAGAGATGGACGTATGAGAGGATGTATCTGTTGTGTGTACAACCAACGAGCTACAGGAACAGTTAGCATTCACACTCTTTGACATATACTGAGGGAGACTGAGTACTTATGGGTTTGCCCAGAGTGCAATGATGTCGATTCTGTTCAACAATAACAATAAATGTAACAAAACATAATATTAATATTATAATCTCAGCTGAAATATAGGATAATTGTTATAACACTGCACTGGTTTAAACTGTTTTTTAAATACATATTTCTTTTTTCAAAAATAGAATGTAATACACACATTTCCAATAAACTCAGCAAATGAATTTCTAGTTTGTTCAATGGAGGAGCATTATACCTTACCCTTGGATAATGATACAAAGAGACAAAGAGGAATAATTCATTAAATGGCTTCGGTTTTTAAATCTTTGGATTTTTGTGGACTTGCTCTCATGTTTAACATCTCGTTTTATCAAACTTTAACATATGTAAGAATTGAAGTTATTGATGTATTTACGTTTAATTTAATTTATAGATTATTATTTTGTCTGCTCTAGTTAACTAATTTGATTTCATTCTCACTATTCACAGAATAATTTAGGTGTGACGTCACGTGAGAGGGGGTTCTGGGTTTTTATTATGAAATGACAGGGGATGTTAAAAAATGGCAAAAATTGTGCTGTGTCATATGTGGACTACCCCATATACAAGATACTAACTTGTATGTCACACACACAAAGCACAAACTTTTACATGTCATTTAAATAAAAAAGAAGAGGAAAACACGACTGAGACATTTAGCACTAGCAAATTACGTACAAGTTGAAATCATGAAGTTGACCACGTATACAAAAACAACAGCCAATGAGTAATGAGATCTACAAATGCCAGCTACGAAACAAACTATTTAAAGATCTCCTCTCACGGGCATCATTGCAGGAATACAATTTATAACAACAAAGTCTAATTATTTTGGTCTCCTGTAACATCATTACAGGAATACAATTTGTAACAACCAACTACAAGTCTAATTATATTGGTCTCCTGTAATATCATTACAGGAATACAATTTGTAACAACCAACTACAAGTCTAATTATATTGGTCTCCTGTAATATCATTACAGGAATACAATTTGTAAACTCCAACTACAAGTCTAATTATTTTGGTCTCCTGTAATATTATTACAGGAATACAATTTATAACAACCAACTACAAGTCTAATTATATTGGTCTCCTATAATATCATTACAGGAATACAATTTGTAACAACCAACTACAAGTCTAATTATATTGGTCTCCTATAACATCATTACAGGAATACAATTTGTAACAACCAACTACAAGTCTAATTATTCTGAAGTCTCCTGCAACATTATTCAAGTATCTTCTTCTTCTTCATACACTCTCAGACGTCTACTTGAATAGTTTCAAAGAAAGCAGATATATAAATTAAAAAATATGATATGAAATCAGTTTTACATGTAAACGGTACACATGAGACCAGGGACGTTTCGGGTTTTACCCTTCGTCAGCCACAGTTACGAACAGATGACAAGGACAAGAACTACATATAGGTACTACAAAGGTCTATGATGATGAGGACAACAGAAAGCAGTAGTCAGGTTCGGGCTATTTGCATCCCCATAGAGTTTTTCCAAAAATGGTACTGATGACAGCCATATGTGATTTCTATGTTCCACATGGGCATATTTGAAGCAGATGTCCAGCAGTCATTTTATCTATAAATATTTTATCTATAAACATATTATCTATAAATATTTTATCTATAAACATATCTATAAATATTTTAACTATAAAGATTTTATCTATAAACATATTATCTATAAATATTTTACGATATCTATAAATATTGTAACTATAAATATTTTATTTATAAACATATTATGTACAAATATTTTAATTATAAATATTTTATCTATAAACTGTTTATCCATAAATTTTGAAAACTGGCTGCAACTTGTTCCCCCCCTCCCCGGAACCATTACTGCAGTCAGTCAGTCAGTCAGGTCAGTCAGTCAGTCATGGAGAAAGCCTGAATGAAAGTACTTCCTGTGATATTGCAGTGGTGATCTTTCAAGCAACCTGATCTACGTGATGAGGTCGTCGACCCCATGTATAACATTAATAGTTCTCAAACACCCACAGGTCATTTAAAGTTCTCATTTGACAAACATGTCTAACAATGATCTGTCATGGCACAGATTGTGTGGCAGCTGATGGCCTGCACTCTGGATGGAGCATATCTTGGATGGCAGTGTTTATATTTTGTGAGCAAAATGTCAGTCTCTGAGATGGTGAAGTGAACCATTGTTGATTGTAAGTCCCCATGTATGTGAGCTGAATATGTAACAGAAATGAGACATCAGGATTGGTTGAGAGAATCAGGTCACAAAGCAAGGAACAATGTTGGGGCACTAAGCAAACATCTGGAGAAGGAAGTACACATGTGCAGAGAGTGTGCTGTGATATCTATAGCAAAATTTGACCAACAGAAGGACAAAAAAGGTTATAGAATGCAATGGTCTGTATTTTGGAGACAGTGTATCACATGATGACAGTCAAATATTGCAGAACATTTTATATTTTCAATTCTATAATTTCTAAGCCACATAAAAGCAAAGATTTCAACAATATTGACATGATATACTGACAGAAATATAAAAAAAAGTGATGTCTATCTGTCTTTTGTTTATACAGATGGAAAATTTCACATTAAAAACATTAAAACTCACCTCTAGCTGTGAGACACTCTTCAGCGAGCAATCTGCCATTTTAGTTGCCTCTTCTCTTCTCTGCACATCAGGATCACAGCTGATCCCTTTAAGCTCATGGACAAAATTCAGGACAGAGTGAACAATACTGTAGGCTAAAACATGAATGGAAACAATAAGAATATGTGGAAACAATAAATAAACAGACACTGGAAACAATGTGGAAACATTAAACAAACACACTGCGAACAATAAATAAACAATCACTAGAAACAATAAATAAACAATCACTAGAAACAATAAATAAACAGTCATTGGGAACAATGCTAAAACATGTAACAAACACTCTGGGAACAATAAATAAACAATCACTAGAAACAATAAATAAACAGTCATTGGGAACAATGCTAAAACATGTAACAAACACTCTGGGAACAATAAATAAATGGTCACTTGGAACAATAAAGAAACAGACACTAGAAAAAATGCTGAAACATTAAACAAACACACTGGGAACAATAAATAAACATACACTGGAAACAATGCCGAAACATTAAACAAACACAATGGGAACAATAAATAAACAGACATTAGAAACAATGCTGAAACATTAAACAAACACAATGGGAACAATAAATAAACAGACACTGGAAACAATGCTGAAACATTAAACAAACACAATGGGAACAATAAATAAACAGACATTAGAAACAATGCTGAAACATTAAACAAACACAATGGGAACAATAAATAAACAGACACTGGAAACAATGCTGAAACATTAAACAAACACAATGGGAACAATAAATAAACAGACATTAGAAACAATGCTGAAACATTAAACAAACACAATGGGAACAATAAATAAACAGACATTAGAAACAATGCTGAAACATTAAACAAACACAATGGGAACAATAAATAAACAGACACTGGAAACAATGCTGAAACATTAAACAAACACAATGGGAACAATAAATAAACAGACATTAGAAACAATGCTGTAAGAGCACGCTATTACATCCCCTGCATAGGATGCTGTGCCAGTGCTGGGAAGAGACAACTATTCCTCAAGACATGCGAGATGCCAAGATTGTAACACTGTATAAAAATAAAGGAGACAGAAGTGATTGCAATAACTACAGAGGCATCTCTCTTCTTAGTATTGTTGGTAAGGTTTTTGCCAAAGTCATCTTAATGCGACTACAAAAGTTAGCTGAGCGCATATATCCAGAGGCACAGTGTGGATTCCGAGCTGGAAGATCAACAACAGACATGATCTTCTCTCTCCGCCAGCTTCAGGAAAAATCAAGAGAGCAGAAAAGACCATTATATATCGCCTTTATAGACCTCACAAAAGCATTCGACCTGGTTAGTAGGGATGGACTCTTTAAAATCCTCCTGAAAATAGGCTGCCCTTCTAAAATGCTGGAAATGATAAAGTCATTCCATGACGACATGAAGGGAACAGTCCAATATGCTGGAAGCACGTCACAGCCCTTTGATATACAAAGTGGCGTTAAACAAGGCTGTGTTCTGGCTCCGACCCTCTTCGGAATCTTCTTTGCCTTACTCTTGAAACATGCATTCAGAGATGCAACTGAAGGAATATGCCTTCACACTAGGTCAGATGGCCGTCTGTTTAATCTTTCAAGGCTGAAGGCAAAAACAAAAATCAGAAGGGTCACTATAAGAGACTTGTTGTTCGCTGATGATGCTGCAGTCGTCACTCAAAGCCAACAGGAGCTTCAGAGCTTTATGAATCGCTTCACTAAAGCATGCAAGGACTTTGGCCTCACAATAAGTCTAAAGAAAACGAATGTGCTGAGTCAGGATGTGGATGCTGCACCAATTATCACTATCGATAACTATGAATTGGCAGTGGTGCACCACTTCACATACCTAGGGTCTACCATCAATGACAAACTCTCACTGGATACAGAAATCGACAGCCGCATTGGCAAAGCTGCAGCTACCTTTGCCCGCCTCACATCGCGTGTTTGGGGAAACTCTAAACTCACAATGCAGACCAAAGCTGCGGTATATAATGCCTGCGTCACCAGCACACTCCTATATGGCAGCGAGACCTGGACGACCTATGCTAAGCAAGAAAGAAGGCTCAATACCTTCCATTTGCGGTGTCTACGCCGCATCCTTGGCATCTCGTGGAAAGATAAAGTGACAAATGTCGAGGTGTTGTCACGTGCTGGCCTTCAAAGTATGTATATGTTGCTTAGACAGCGCAGACTTCGATGGCTTGGCCATGTTCGCCGCATGGAAGATGGTCGCATCCCAAAAGATATCTTCTACGGACAATTAGCAGATGGCAAGAGAACAGTTGGGCGACCACAGCTGAGGTTCAAAGATGTGTGCAAGAGAGATATGAGGGCACTGGACATGGATCCAGCAACATAAGAGGATGAAGCTGCCGATCGCACTAAGTGGCGATGCTATTTACAGCACCACCTCAGATTGGGCGAAGAGAGGCTCACACAAGAAGCAGAGGTGAGGAGAAAACGTCAAAAGGAGCACCAGGAAAATAAGCAGCTGAGGGCTGCCACCTCAGGGGCGCATTCCCATAGTCAGTTATGACTGAAGGGGCTATTATTATTATTAGAAACAATGCTGAAACATTAAACAAACACAATGGGAACAATAAATAAACAGACATTAGAAACAATGCTGAAACATTAAACAAACACATAGGAAACAATTAATAAAGTCACTAGAAACAATAAATTAATAGCCATTAGAAACAATACAGAAAAAAAGAAATAAAGATTCACTGAGTTATTGTTGATCAGAATCTACATTACTGCACTCCTGGCTAACCCATAGCAGCTCATTCTTCCACAGAAAAAATAGAAATGTATGAATGATACTTGTTCCTGTAGTGTGCTAGTTGTAGGCTACAGATGCCAGGAGCATTCTATCATATGTACACCCTTGCTAGTATTACGACTGATGCTAAATTCTAGGATACTCTCAGCCATGTTGGTTCATCAAGTGGCAGTGTCATTCTCTAACAGGTGATCATCAACTGTCCTTATCTCTCATTTAGCCATATCCAATGTCCTTACTGTCATGCTCTTGAGTTATGCCTGCATGACCTGGACAGTAGAAACACACCGGTTCCTGAAGATTTGAGACTTTCTATGGGTGTTTTCCATTCATGTCAAAGACATCAATTTTGCACCTTCAGAAGCATGGACTGAGAGCCAGAAACAATAACCGCCCTGATCAATGTAGCCTCAGACAGCCAACCTGAGGACTGCAGTAGCTGCCTCTATCTCCATTCTCATGCTGGAGGTTGCTCTCAGGTTAGCTCCACTGATTTCTAACCATAACCTATAGAGCAGTGTTTCTCAAGCAGTGTGCCGCCGCTCCTATCAAAGTGTGCCGCAAAAATGTTGTACATTTACTATATGAAGTATATTTTTAGTGATCATGTAATATAAAACTGATCTTACAGTTTGAATTCATCCAATAATAATTGGAGCTATTAACTGCTTTGAAAAAAAAATAGATATACTTCAAAATTTCATGATACTAAAAAAATGCAAAAGGCGAATAAACAACGTTCAAAGGCCATGGACAAAGCATAGTACTTCCACTTGGACCTAATTGAATTTCGAATCAGAAAGAGTGGTAAGGTAGAGGAAATTTGCACATGCGTGTACAATTCGTGTTGTATCATTTTATAATTAACACAGTGATCAGCATGTTGTTTCTGATTTGTAAAACTGTGTAAAATATTTAGTACATTCGATTTGCCGTTTTAAAACTTTATCTAAAAGTATATGATACAATGTTATATATGTGATAACTATGTTTGGTAGCGAAGCAGAAATCGAAATTACCAAAATTCCGTTGTCTAATGATACGATTATAAGAAGAATATTTGAGATGTCTTTTAACTCATTTTCTCCCAGGCTGTTTTTGGGTTTTACCCAGGTCCCAAAATGGATGCAATTTTTTCAGACAGGTGAAGTTTTAAAAACAGACAGTGGACAGATACATAAGTTCAGTAGGTACATATGTTATACATAAACATTTGGAGAAATGAATTGTGATATGAAAAGGTGTGTCTTATGTCTGACTTGATTAAAAAAGTGTTTAAAAAATAAAATAAAATTGTATACTTAAACTTAAATATTTCAGCTCCCAATTTAATGTATGGCAATAAAATGTTCAGAATATCAGTGCACATTTAGTTTGAAACATATCTAGAAACTTTTATCATTATCACTTCTTAGATGTAATTTTTTATGATTTTTTTCTCAAAACCACATATGTTTGTAAAAACAACCACTCAAAATGTGTGCAATTTTTCTCTTCAGGTAATGTTTTAAAAACAGGTAGTAGATAATCATATTATTTAACTAGGTGCTTATGTTATACATAAAAATGTGGGAAATTGATTGACAAATCTTTTGAAATGCTTTATATCATTATTTGATGTTAAAAGTGTCTGCTATGTCTTGTGAAGTGTACAACTCATTAAAAAATTAAATAAAATTGTATACTTAAACTTAAATATTTGAGCTCCCGATTAATGTATGGCAATAAAATATTAAGAATATCAGTGCATATTTAGTTTGAAACATATCTATTAACTTTTATCACTTCACAGATGTAATTTTTATGATTTTTTTTCCTCAAAACCACATATGTTTGTAAAAACAACCACTCAAAATGTGTGCAATTTTTCTCTTCAGGTTATATTTTAAAAAAAAAGAGGCAGTAGATACACATTTTATTTAACAAGGTGTTGATGTTATACATAAACATGTGGGAAATTGACTGAAGAATCTTGTGAAATGCTGTAAATAATTATTTGATGTAGGAAAAGTGTCTGTCATGTTATGTGAAGTGTAGACCTGATCAAAAATAACTGGAAAAAAAGATAAATAAAACTGTGTACTTACATATGTCAGCTCCAGATTAATCCATAGCAGAAAAATCTCAGAATATCAGTGCACATCCATTTTGAAACACAACACATTTTTACCACAATCACTTCAAATATATAATTTTTTTCCTACACCACATATTTCTGTAAAAACCAAACAACTATGACTAATATTATTTACACCAACCAAATTCTATTTTACATTTCCCAGAAGAATTTGCCACTATTCACATGCTTTTATGGTAGTCATAAAAACATTGTGGGTGTAGATGTGGCTGGTCTGGACATCCAGTGCAATAATAATGAGAGCGCTGACGACGAGCAGGTGTGCTGCTGTGGACACAGTTCTTTTCTCTTTTTGCATAACATACAAGATGCCTTGTGTCACACTGGTACTCTGAAGTTGAGGCAACTTGGGATCTAACAATATTAGTAGCTGCATTTTCTTGGACACTAAGTGGACTAAAAACAGCAGAAGCTTCAGTTAGTTGGTGAAGCAGATTTCTTTTGAACTGCAGCAGTGATTGCTTTTCACCTTGATGAAAACAGTATAAAACTGAAGCATTCACCTGCACTATTTCAAGCAGCCAGAAGAACATTTTTTTTCCCGCCATTTAACAGATTTTCTGTTGTGCACACCATAATAACCAACTTTTTGATCCAGGAGATCACACCCATTCATTGAATTGTTGTATTCATCTATCATGTTTGGTTTGACAATGTGCTTCCGTGTCGTTATGGTCTCCACTTTGGCCTGAGAAGATACAAGGAAAACCGATTTCTTGGCCTTTTTGTCTCTAAATGCTATACACAACACTGTGCTTGTTTGTGTCATATACCATCTGTATTCCAGATAACTAAGGCACAGAGTCTTCAGCTGTAATGGAAAATTTCTCCGGATAATGTTCAGAGTACCAGTGTAGTATTGCTTCTTCTCCAGTAAGAAGTCAATGAGTTCTCTTGTGGTGTAATACCTGTCAGCAAATAAATGGTGTCCTGTACCCAATGGCTGTATTAGGGTCTGAAAAATCTTGACAGCTTGCCCACTGTTTGCATCCACTTCAGGGTCATATGAAGTATCAGAACCAAAATATGTGAACATGTTCATCACATATCCAGTTGCTGAATCACATAAACCAAAGACTTTTATGTGAAATTTGCTTGGTTTACTTGGATTATACTGCTTATATTGCCATCTGCCTTTATACCCTATTACCATTTCATCCAAACTGAGATTTTGGAATGGGTAAAAGGCACTCTGAAATGTTTGCAACATGTTCATAAAAGGTTCAATCTTTTCTTTTCCTTGTGAATTTTCATCAGAGGCATGAAGCATTGTATGATATAATGCTTCAAATCTACTTCTTGAAAACATCTGACAAAACCAAGGAGTATAAAATTCTGCAGATGTAGACCAGTAGTCGTGAATGCATGGTCTTTTCTGAATCCCAATATAATCTGAATATTTTCTGAATCCCAATAGGACCGAAGATGCATCAAAAGTGAGGAATGCAGTATGCGACCCATAGCCTGACTGCTTGCGTCAGGGTTAGCGAACCAGAGCTGACCAAGACCCTACTCCTCCTCCAGTTGGTGGTCCTGGAAACAGGCTGCATCACTGCAGTCTGGCTGAGAGAGTAGGGATCGAAGAGGGAAGGCTAACCCGGTCCCAAAAATGCCATGCCGAAAACGGATGTGCCGGGCCAAAAGGCGCAGATATCGCAGGTTTGCTGTAAACGGCGACACAAGGTAACAAACGTCCTTTTTAGGACGAACGCAGAAGAAGAAAGAAGAAGAAGAATCCCAATATTTATTAGGACAGCAATAATAAACTTATCAAGTTCATGGCGTGTGACTTCGGTACACCGAGAATACATTGAATATTGTTTCGCAGAGTTATTTTGAATACATTTGAGTCTGGCATAATCAGTGATGGTTCCAAAAGGTTGTTATTGCCGGGAGTTGTAGTGAGGATAAGCTCTCACTGCAGATAAAATACTTCTATGGCACGCGCCTCAAAAGCCTCTGACAACCAAGTCCAAGTTCCGGCCTTCACGTGTGGCTCAATTTGAGCCCGGCTGAACTGTTTCCACTGATGGGAGAAGGGGCAAAGGCGAGCGACTGGCGCCTTAAAACCAGCAGCTTCGGGTAGATAGGGCTCGTGATCCTTGGTTGGTAGCTTATCTAAGAGAAGGAACTCTGAATTCAAACCACCGCTGCCTTGCGGGAATATCCATTTATGGAATTGGCTTCGGGAGTAAACCCTGAGGATAAATCCGGAGTCGGAGTCCCTAAGGCAGTCTAATGTCGATTCGACATTATTCTGGCAACTCCTGCGACATGGCTGGTACCAAACTGTATCGGCTACTGCCGTTCCTTTGGATCTACCGGCTGTGTGGAGAGGGGGAACATGCTGTATGGGCAACAGCTTGATCTCCATATAACTGTGCCCAAGCTCGCGCCCTGGAGAGGACACTCCAGCTTCACCCTATAGGTGTCGGCAAAACACGGGAAGTAGCAGTTACCGGTTATAAGCATTTTGCCCAATTGGCGTAGGGCATGGCGCCAGGGGCTACTTCCGACAGTGGGAGAGGTTCTAGGATCTCACTGGACAGCTACCCGCCCGCTTCAAGCTGGGCAGATGGAAGGAAGACAGCCATAATTAATGATGAGCTTAAACGACTTCAGGTGGATATAGCTGCACTTCAGGAAACGCGCCTGGCGGGCTCTGGAACGGTGAGCGAGAAGGACTACACATTTTATTGGCAAGGGAAAGATCTTAATAAAGCTAGAGAACACGGAGCAGGTTTTGCGGTCAAAAAATCGCTAACTAAAATGGTTGAACCAGGCGAGAATGGATCAGAACGCCTGTTAACGCTCCGCCTGCAAACTAGCACAGGTCCCATCACCATTGTCAGTGTGTATGCTCCTACTCTGTACTCTGCCTCAGAAGCTAAAGATGAGTTCTACGAGAATCTAACAGCAATTATCAAAAGCATACCTAGGCAAGAACAGCTTGTTCTCCTTGGTGACTTTAACGCTAGAGTAGGTGCCGATAATGTTTCATGGCCTTCATGTCTGGGCAGGTTTGGTATTGGCAAGATGAATGAAAATGGACAACGGCTCTTAGAGTTGTGCGTCCACCACAACCTCTGCGTGACCAACACCTACTTTCAGACAAAACCCCAGCATAAGGTGTCATGGAGACACCCACGATCCAAGCACTGGCACCAACTTGACCTGATTCTCGTCAGAAGGCCACTCCTCAGGTCTGTGCTCTCCACGCGCTCGTACCATAGTGCAGACTGTGATACAGATCACTCCTTGGTTTGCTGCAAAATCAGAGCACAACCAAGAAAACTCTATCGTGTCAGACATGAAGGGAAACCACGCATTGATACCAGCAAGATGTCAGACCCTTTCATGATCGCTCAATTCACTCACTGCGACCTTCGAGAAAGTGCTCAGTAGCCCTCAGCATGGTGATACTATTACAGAGAACTGGGAGCATCTACGGAACACCATTCAAAGTACTGCACTTGCCACCTTTGGTAAGAAAACAGCAAAGTCAAATGACTGGTTTGATGCTTAATCAGATGTGATGGCACCTGTCATTGAAGCTAAGCGCAGTGCTATGAATGAATACAAACGTTCACCGAGTGCCAGAAACCTACAGATCCTGAGGGCTACGAGAAAAAGTTCAACAAACTGCTCGACGCTGTGCAAATGACTACTGGCTCCAGCTCAGTGAGAGCATCCAGATCGCAGCGCAAACAGGCAACATTAGACAAATGTATGACGGTATAAAGAAAGCACTTGGCCCCCATAAAAGTAAGACGGCACCGCTAAAAACCATCAGCGGAGAGAAGCTAACCGATAAGGGTAAGCAGATGGAGAGGTGGGTCGAGCACTACTCTGAGCTTTACGCTAGAGACAATACCGTTACGCCTGCAGCCCTTGATGGTGTCAACAGTCTGCCAACTATGGAGGAGCTAGATGCCGAACCAACATTAGAGGAACTCAGCAAGGCCATTGATAAATTAATATTAGACAAACATAAAGGTATGTTTTCAGGCACTCGTAAGAAATAAAGAAGTAGAACACTTGGACAACAGAAAAACAACAGACGTGAGTGGCTTACCCAGGGTTCGAACCCCGTACCTTCCGTACGACAACTCCGCCTAGCTATACAAGCGAATCACACTGACCCCACGGCCAGCTAGGCATCCCCAAAAAAGGATGCTTTACTGACTAGTCATCAGTGTGAAATACAAGACAACACCGGAAGTATACAGTGGGCAACTCAGCCCATTAATGACGCAATCACTTCTGTTGTTCCTCTATACAGCAGTATATGTCAGTCCAAACAAGACAAAGACCTTGATACTGTGTCCAGTAAATGATAGAAGACTTAAGGACAGTAGTATAGAACAGAGGGTAGGTTTCTGGTATTGTATAAACATTAATAACACATAAGGAAGGGAAACCCGAGGCCTGTAAACAGTAAATTAATATTAGACAAACATAAAGGTATGTTTTCAGGCACTCGTAAGAAATAAAGAAGTAGAACACTTGGACAACAGAAAAACAACAGACCTGAGTGGCTTACCCAGGGTATTAATTTACTGTTTACAGGCCTCGGGTTTCCCTTCCTTATGTGTTATTAATGTTTATACAATACCAGAAACCTACCCTCTGTTCTATACTACTGTCCTTAAGTCTTCTATCATTTACTGGACACAGTATCAAGGTCTTTGTCTTGTTTGGACTGACATATACTGCTGTATAGAGGAACAACAGAAGTGATTGCGTCATTAATGGGCTGAGTTGCCCACTGTATACTTCCGGTGTTGTCTTGTATTTCACACTGACGACTAGTCAGTAAAGCATCCTTTTTTGGGGATGCCTAGCTGGCCGTGGGGTCAGTGTGATTCGCTTGTATAGCTAGGCGGAGTTGTCGTACGGAAGGTACGGGGTTCGAACCCTGGGTAAGCCACTCACGTCTGTTGTTTTTCTGTTGTCCAAGTGTTCTACTTCTTTATTTCTTACGAGTGCCTGAAAACATACCTTTATGTTTGTCTAATATTAATTTACTGTTTACAGGCCTCGGGTTTCCCTTCCTTATGTGTTATTAATGTTTATACAATACCAGAAACCTACCCTCTGTTCTATACTACTGTCCTTAAGTCTTCTATCATTTACTGGACACAGTATCAAGGTCTTTGTCTTGTTTGGACTGACATATACTGCTGTATAGAGGAACAACAGAAGTGATTGCGTCATTAATGGGCTGAGTTGCCCACTGTATACTTCCGGTGTTGTCTTGTATTTCACACTGATGACTAGTCAGTAAAGCATCCTTTTTTGGGGATGCCTAGCTGGCCGTGGGGTCAGTGTGATTCGCTTGTATAGCTAGGCGGAGTTGTCGTACGGAAGGTACGGGGTTCGAACCCTGGGTAAGCCACTCACGTCTGTTGTTTTTCTGTTGTCCAAGTGTTCTACTTCTTTATTTCTTACGAGTGCCTGAAAACATACCTTTATGTTTGTCTAATATTAATTTACTGTTTACAGGCCTCGGGTTTCCCTTCCTTATGTGTTATTAAGGCCATTGATAGCTTGGCCTCTGGCAAAGCACCAGGCAGTGATGGGATTCCTCCTGATTTAATCAAATGCTGTAAGAGCACGCTATTACATCCCCTGCATAGGATGCTGTGCCAGTGCTGGGAAGAGACAACTATTCCTCAAGACATGCGAGATGCCAAGATTGTAACACTGTATAAAAATAAAGGAGACAGAAGTGATTGCAATAACTACAGAGGCATCTCTCTTCTTAGTATTGTTGGTAAGGTTTTTGCCAAAGTCATCTTAATGCGACTACACAAGTTAGCTGAGCGCATATATCCAGAGTCACAGTGTGGATTCCGAGCTGGCAGATCAACAACAGACATGATCTTCTCTCTCCGCCAGCTTCAGGAAAAATCAAGAGAGCAGAAAAGACCATTATATATCGCCTTTATAGACCTCACAAAAGCATTCGACCTGGTTAGTAGGGATGGACTCTTTAAAATCCTCCTGAAAATAGGCTGCCCTTCTAAAATGCTGGAAATGATAAAGTCATTCCATGACGGCATGAAAGGAACAGTCCAATATGCTGGAAGCACGTCACAGCCCTTTGATATACGAAGTGGCGTTAAACAAGGCTGTGTTCTGGCTCCGACCCTCTTCGGAATCTTCTTTGCCTTACTCTTGAAACATGCATTCAGAGATGCAACTGAAGGAATATGCCTTCACACTAGGTCAGATGGCCGTCTGTTTAATCTTACAAGGCTGAAGGCAAAAACAAAAATCAGAAGGGTCACTATAAGAGACTTGTTGTTCGCTGATGATGCTGCAGTAGTCACTCAAAGCCAACAGGAGCTTCAGAGCTTGATGAATCGCTTCACTAAAGCATGCAAGGACTTTGGCCTCACAATAAGTCTAAAGAAAACAAATGTGCTGAGTCAGGATGTGGGTGCTGCACCAGTTATCACTGTCGATAACTATGAATTGGCAGTGGTGCACCACTTCACATACCTAGGGTCTACCATCAATGACAAACTCTCACTGGATACAGAAATCGACAGCCGCATTGGCAAAGCTGCAGCTACCTTTGCCCGCCTCACATCGCGTGTTTGGGGAAACTCTAAACTCACAATGAAGACCAAAGCTGCGGTATATAATGCCTGCATCACAAGCACACTCCTATATGGCAGCGAGACCTGGACGACCTATGCTAAGCAAGAAAGAAGGCTCAATACCTTCCATTTGCGGTGTCTACGCCGCATCCTCGGCATCTCGTGGAAAGATAAAGTGACAAATGTCGAGGTGTTGTCACGTGCTGGCCTTCAAAGTATGTATACGCTTCTTAGACAGCGCAGACTTCGCTGGCTTGGCCATGTTCGCCGCATGGAAGATGGTCGCATCCCAAAAGATATCTTCTACGGACAATTAGCAGATGGCAAGAGAACAGTTGGGCGACCACAGCTGAGGTTCAAAGATGTGTGCAAGAGAGATATGAGGGCACTGGACATGGATCTAGCAACATGGGAGGATGAAGCTGCCGATCGCACTAAGTGGCGATGCTATTTACGGCGCCACCTCAGACTGGGCGAAGAGAGGCTCACACAAGAAGCAGAGGTGAGAAGAAAACGTCGAAAGGAGCACCAGGAAAATAAGCAGCTGAGGGCTGTCACCTCAGGGGCGCATTCCCATAGTCAGTTATGACTGAAGGGGCTATTATTATTATTATTATTATAATCAGTGATGCACTGGCACATGAAATCTTTAACCTCATCTGTAAACAAAACATTGAAACATTTCAGTCACACCTGGTGTTCTCTTTGGACAAAATCGAAATGCATTTTCTGTCATGCCCTCAGCAATTTCTAACCACTCTGGGACATCTTGTGAGGATGCACCTGCCTCTAGACTTGTGGCAGTTCTCGTAGCTTTACGGTTGGTCAGAATGGGGTTTTTACCCCTTTCTTTTCCTTTAGTGACTGAAAGTTTTTCTCTTTTTATACCAGCCCTACCTGATGCCTGTTCAATCAGCTGATCGGCATTGCCGTCAGAATAATCACTTTCATGAATATTCTGACACAAAGTCTTTACAACGTCTTCATCGGAATCACTAAACCTAACTTCTAAATCACTGTCGCTAGAATTATCTTCTGTCCATTGAGAAATAAGCACTTGTGCTTGCTCAGCTGATAGCCGGTGTTTGGAAGAAGAATCTCGCTCCATTTTGTTTGTAAACAAAGGATTAGAAATGGATATAAAACACACAATTTTAGCTTCACAAATTTTTTTTCCGCTCATAAACATCCACAAACATGTGCCGGATGTAATGAAATGATTTAAAACCAGCTAGTTGCCAGGAATTTTATAAATTTCCGTTCAAATTCAACATATATCACCTTGGCGTGTGGTGCGTCCTGGGTGGCACGGAAGGCCTATCTAATGCGCTCCGCGTCTGTTTGGACAGAATGAGTTAACATTGAGGAACATGTTTCTACAGAGCTTAAAAAAATCAGACTTTGCGCTACAAGTTGACGAATCTACAGACACAAGTAGCTAACCACAACTTTTAGCATTTGTTCGCTTTGTCCATGAAAATGAAATCATAAACCAATTGTTATGCTGCAGGGAACTTGTAGATCGCATGAGAAGTCAAGATTTTTTTGATACTTTGACTGCCTACTTAAAAAATGTGATCTCTCCTGGAAGTCACGTGTGGGTGTTTGGACAGATGGCGCTCCATCCATGATGGGATCTATCAAAGATTTTGTTGTACTTGTAAAAAAGCAAAACCTTAACATGATTTCTACACATTGCTTTCTGCACAGGTGTCGCGCCGTTTATCCCGAACTGGACATTAATTGTCACAGCACAGTTGGATAAGAAAGATGTAAATTAAGAAATGTAAGAAAGATATATAGGATCTGTTAAGTGGCTCGTTAAATGTAAGATTCCTATACAAGTGAGGGGTGAACAGGAAGGCGAATATTCTCACAAAGAGATAATGTCTCGGAAGGGCACATGAGAATGGATTCTGTTTCCTTGCGACAAATCTCCCCTGTTACTCTTACTGAATATTATAATTGTTATTAAGCCCCCATCCTCTCATACTGAGGAAATGACACATATATGGATTTAAGAGACAGTACATGTAAGAAACTCACTCGACCACTTGGTAGATGATATAACTTATGTACAGATATTTAATCCCTAAACCATATATATGACACAAAGAAAATGAAAAGGTAAACGAAAATAATAATATGGACATAAACACCGAATGACTAAAAGTCCTAGTATGTCCTACTAATTATCATTAGCACTGGTGTGACTATCAGGAGAGTTGCCTAACGTTGTTGAATGTAATGTTCACTTTGTAATACACTGGAAGGCACTTTAAATATAGTTCCGTTAGTATTTAGGTGAAAGTTCTGTTTGGAATTTGAATAAGATCTCTGAGATTTCTTGAGGAAAATAATCCTTATGCTTTTGGACTTATCTGTAATCCGATGTTGTCAGCCCTGGCGCAGGTTGTTAGGTGCTGTCATCCTGCAGCGATATGACATTACACGTGCGAGCGTTGATCTACGCTCCTTTATGCTTAGGAGTTGACGAGATCTCTGGCTTTTGGTTCTGCTGCTCGGTCAAAAGACTGGCTGTCTGTTACCGTCAGGCGCCGGACACTGAATTCTGCAACTGCGAATGTTGTCCGCTCAGAAACCTAAAAGTCTGAAGACACAATTGTGGCTTCAGGAGTTTTCCTGTCATATGGGAACAGCTATCATTCCCATTCAAACCACATACACCAGGCATATCAGAATTATCCTCTTTCATTCAATAAGAGGACTATTATGTCATACAATCTAAAGATTACAGGCAACTTTTCATGTTATATAAGATATTTATACTTTACTTTCATACAGTCACACGTCAGGCATATCAATGTTACATTCATCTGACTTCCTTTCTCACAGTCAAGACATGATAGGTAAACTTAGACCTATGTAACTTCAGGAGTTACTTGGTTTAGTCAGTCTTCTTTCACAAGAACTGTGTTCTACAATCATAGTCGTTCCTTCACACAATGATGAATAACAATAAAATATAATACATTTATATTACACAAATAGATAAAGTGAGTGACCAACTGGCCAAGCGATCAGGTTGCTTTCTTCTGTAGCACAACTACATAGTTTTGGAACTGAAGCCTGGCTGTGGAACACTCCAGTTTACCAGCTGTAAATGGGCACTCAGCTGTGCTCTCGAGCTAGGGAAGGAAAAGGCAGCGAGGAAGGAAACTGTTCACCTAACCTCGAAAAAGCGGGATCTTTCATGATGCAGCTTCTAAAACTTTATTTCCCTATGACAATCTCTGCCATGGGACTGCCTTTATCTTCGTCATGGATAAAGCAATTAATATGATAGATGTTATCTTCTATTTGCTGTGGGGCTAGTTGTGATAAGTTTTTGTACAAGCAACAATCATTCACATAGCACATGTTTAGATCATATTAAGAATAACATAACATTTATACCAATGAATAATTCACATAGCACATGTTTAGATCATATTAAGAATAACAATACATTTATACCAATGAATATTCTACGTGCATATTTTGCAGTATATACGAACCCGCACAGAGTGAAATTATACAACACCGCTTGGTTAATACCAAAGTGCTTGTAGTGTAGAATTCCCCGCCATGTAGATGCACTCGGCCCAGAAGTCGGGCGTGTAAGTGAAGTTTTCGTCTAAGCTTCTAGATTTTATGAATCTCTTCTCACGTGTTCTAAATCATTCCGACGTAATAACACGTAAATTCTCTCCCTGAACCTGAGATCGTGTGACGCAGTTGCGAACCGTCTTGCGTGAGAAAGCTTCCCCGCCCCGTAATTACTGGTTACTCCTAGAAGGCATACACGTGCTGGCTGATGCAATGAAATTTGACACTGGGGCGTTTTCCGTCAGGTCCCTCAAATAAGGTGCAATAAAGCAATGGATCTCTAGACTTTAAGACGCCTTTTACTCTTAATTAAGGTATATCCTCTGGCCATGTGTTATAACCTGGTGTTGATGCGTTTGCGATATTTGCTCAGTAACCATTAGTAAGCGCCGTGATGTCTGAGAGAGAAACTCTGACTACATCGCTGAAAATACCGTAGTGTAACGTGAAAATTAATGAGAATAAAGGAGAGAGAGAAAGAAGGGAAGAGAAGGGAGACAAAGATGGAGAGAAGAATAGACCGTGTTACGACAACAGGGAAGCCCTTGTTGGAACGACAATGGGGAAAGAATTAAAGTGTGTATCAGAATATTTTGTGAAGTCAAGGCCTCTAAAGACCCGACTCTTTAAACAGCTTTGTAAACATATGGATTCACAGTATAAATGTTTAATTTTACACATAGACATGAGATGGTTATCAAGGGGAAAAGTATTAGCTCGGGTGTATGAGCTACATTTGCTGATGATGTTGCCCTGATTGCTAAATCAGAGGCACATCTCCAATCCAACCTGCAAGTCTGGAAGGAAGAGCTGGAGAAGAGAGGGATGGTCATAAGCAGCTCTAAAACAAAATCCATGGTGATATCACGAGAAGAAAGAAAACATCAGATTAAGTTGGGAGAACAGGTCCTGGAGCAGGTCGACCACTTTAAATATCTCGGAGCTATTATAGACTGAAAGGGAGGCATCAAAGAAGAGTTGGCCACTCGAAAAGCAGCGGCTGGGAGATTTTTTCAGGCCATAAATCGTGGATTCCTCAGCAAGAAAGAGATTGGTAAGAAAACGAAGATGGCTGTATACCGCTCCACCTATGTCCCAGTTTTGACATATGGATGCGAGTCGTGGGCAATGACTACAACCCACAAAAGCCAGATCCAAACCTCAGAAATGAGGTATCTGAGGAAAGTGGTTGAAGTAACAAGAAGAGACATGGTCCGCAACCAGACGATCCGTCAAGGCCTAAAATCCCATCCGCTGCAGACCCAAATAGAACAGTCCCAACTAAGATGGTTTGGCCATGTCTGCAGAATGGGAGAAGATTGGCTACCACGACAAGCATGGGAAACAAAGAGCCAGGGATCCAGACCTCCAGGACGACCCAGAGTCCGCTGGGAGGACAACATTAGACAATCTTTGAAGGACCGAGGACTAGAATGGAACCAGGCCAGGAAGAAGACAGCTGAAAGAATGGTCTGGCGCTCTCTCTTCCAAACCTCTACACCTCACGGTAGAAGGGGAACGACTAAGTAAGTGTATGAGCTAAGGAACAAAATGAAAATTTTTTTTTTTCAGTCAGAAGGAAACATAACATTTTATGAAAATCTCAGCAGTGAGCTTTGGTGTGCCAAGCTGGCATACCTGGCAGAAATATTTTGGCTTGAATACTAGTATGCAAGGTCGAAATGAAAACATCCTTACATCTACTTATTAGCTACTGTCATTTTTAAAAAAGTATATTAATCTGGTTAAACAGAGCTAGGGAGGGTAATCTTGATATGTTTCCACTGGTACACAAAAACAATTTAAAAGACATTGCTATCCTCATAATGGAGGATTTGGACACACTGGAGTGAAATATCCAATATTACTTTCCATCGTTGACTACAGAGAGATTCGACTGGGTAAGAAATCCATTTTTGCTTATTTCATCTGACTTAGATTTTACATTAAGGGGAGGGTTCACCTAAAATTATATTTTTCTTATTTTTGACTTTACAAGCTTCAATTTTTTTTGGCAGAACAGTTAGCTTCTATTTCAACTGATCGCAGTCTTACAATGAAACACTCTGAGATGCCCCTGGAAAAATTCTGGATTTCTATTAAGGACTAGTATTCTGTTCTTGCAAAACGAGCCTTAATTATTTTGATGCAGTTGTCTACGTCATAATATGTATATGAGTTGGGATTTTCAACACTTACAAGCATTAAATGCTAAAACAGGGAAAGACTTCTGTCTTGAAGATGAAATAAGCGTTTGCTTATCTAACATACGCCCTAATATCCAAGAAATTACTCAAAAGCATCAAGCCCAAGTATTGCATTAGGACCATCAGGTTTGTATGAAAAACATTTCTTTGTTTGTCAAATATATGTTCTAATTATTTTAAACAATTAAAAGAAAATCTAATTGAGAGTTTTCTTTATTCTAAAGTACCCACAAACTAGTGCATTTATTTTAGTATACATCACTAATTTTTTATTCAGGCGCGGGGTCAGATAGGGGTGCTGCAAATTTTTAGAAAATTGTGCCGTGAATACAAAAAATGTTGAGAAACACTATTGACTCATCAGTGTAAACAATGGCATTATCATCCCTAGAGTGATCATATGTCAGCTGATTAATTTCCAGCTCTGTTTTTCCACTGCCCCAAGTTCTGCACTCCTTGTCTATTTTTCAAATTCAGTGACGTTAACAAACGCCTATGATCTGTGGAAACCTTGTGTAGGATACTTCTTACCTGTACTGGTAACTTCTTACCTGTACTGGTAACTTCTTACCTGTACTGGTAACATTTTTCCAATCCACAGCTGATAATGTGCTGTTCTGCTTGATGATAGCATGTGTTCCATCAGCTGGAAAGTCATCTGTGTTTTCCTTTAGATCATACTTGAACAAGTTACCACCACAAGCCAAGAGATTCTCTCGTAAAATATGGTCATCTACTGCCAACCTGGAAACATGATGTCAACTTTACAAATCTGTATAAACAAAGATGGAGGGACAAACTGTAATGTCAAAATCAGAACACAAAAGGCAAGACAAGCTTACACTGCTTTAGGAAATATATGGAGATCACAAGCAATCAAATCCAGCACAAAAATCAACTCAAATGTCTAATCAGTCATATTGTATGACTCTGTAATATGGAGAAGAACAATCTAAGTTACAGACCCTCAGTCACGTAATACAAGGCAACTAATATGCACAGGGCCAGCAACGTCATCATGTTAAACATATTGCCACAGAAACCAGCACTCCCTGCTTGTCTCCCTGTATAGTCACCAGCTGTAGTGTTGGTTCCATGCTATGACAGAAATGCAAAGGAAAATGATGATGAAAAGTTACAGGCTCTCGTGTGCTTGGTGTAGAACAGAAGCATCGTACACCACGTCTTACAGCAGTTCCCCTCAACTTGGTGTAGAACAGAAGCATCGTACACCATGTCTTACAGCAGTTCCCCTCAACTTGGTGTAGAACAGAAGCATTGTACACCATGTCTTACAGCAGTTCCCCTCAACTTGGTGTAGAACAGAAGCATCGTACACCATGTCTTACAGCAGTTCCCCTCAACTTGGTGTAGAACAGAAGCATCGTACACCATGTCTTACAGCAGTTCCCCTCAACTTGGTGTAGAACAGAAGCATCGTACACCATGTCTTACAGCAGTTCCCCTCAACTTGGTGTAGAACAGAAGCATCGTACACCATGTCTTACAGCAGTTCCCCTCAACTTGGTGTAGAACAGAAGCATCGTACACCATGTCTTACAGCAGTTCCCCTCAACTTGGTGTAGAACAGAAGCATTGTACACCATGTCTTACAGCAGTTCCCCTCAACTTGGTGTAGAACAGAAGCATCGTACACCATGTCTTACAGCAGTTCCCCTCAACTTGGTGTAGAACAGAAGCATTGTACACCATGTCTTACAGCAGTTCCCCTCAACTTGGTGTAGAACAGAAGCATTGTACACCATGTCTTACAGCAGTTCCCCTCAACTTGGTGTAGAACAGAAGCATCATATACCACGTCTTACAGCAGTTCCCCTCAACTTGGTGTAGAACAGAAGCATCATATACCACGTCTTACAGCAGTTCCCCTCAACTTGGTGTAGAACAGAAGCATTGTACACCATGTCTTACAGCAGTTCCCCTCAACTTGGTGTAGAACAGAAGCATTGTACACCATGTCTTACAGCAGTTCCCCTCAACTTGGTGTAGAACAGAAGCATCGTACACCATGTCTTACAGCAGTTCCCCTCAACTTGGTGTAGAACAGAAGCATTGTACACCATGTCTTACAGCAGTTCCCCTCAACTTGGTGTAGAACAGAAGCATCATATACCACGTCTTACAGCAGTTCCCCTCAACTTGGTGTAGAACAGAAGCATCATACACCATGTCTTACAGCAGTTCCCCTCAACTTGGTGTAGAACAGAAGCATCATATACCACGTCTTACAGCAGTTCCCCTCAACTTGGTGTAGAAAAGAAGCATTGTACACCATGTCTTACAGCAGTTCCCCTCAACTTGGTGTAGAACAGAAGCATCATATACCACGTCTTACAGCAGTTCTCCTCAACTTGGTGTAGAACAGAAGCATCATACACCATGTCTTACAGCAGTTCCCCTCAACTTGGTGTAGAACAGAAGCATTGTACACCATGTCTTACAGCAGTTCCCCTCAACTTGGTGTAGAACAGAAGCATCATACACCATGTCTTACAGCAGTTCCCCTCAACTTGGTGTAGAACAGAAGCATCATATACCACGTCTTACAGCAGTTCCCCTCAACTTGGTGTAGAACAGAAGCATCGTACACCATGTCTTACAGCAGTTCCCCTCAACTTGGTGTAGAACAGAAGCATTGTACACCATGTCTTACAGCAGTTCCCCTCAACTTGGTGTAGAACAGAAGCATTGTACACCATGTCTTACAGCAGTTCCCCTCAACTTGGTGTAGAACAGAAGCATCATATACCACGTCTTACAGCAGTTCCCCTCAACTTGGTGTAGAACAGAAGCATCATACACCATGTCTTACAGCAGTTCCCCTCAACTTGGTGTAGAACAGAAGCATTGTACACCATGTCTTACAGCAGTTCCCCTCAACTTGGTGTAGAACAGAAGCATTGTACACCATGTCTTACAGCAGTTCCCCTCAACTTGGTGTAGAACAGAAGCATCATATACCACGTCTTACAGCAGTTCCCCTCAACTTGGTGTAGAACAGAAGCATCATACACCATGTCTTACAGCAGTTCCCCTCAACTTGGTGTAGAACAGAAGCATTGTACACCATGTCTTACAGCAGTTCCCCTCAACATGGTGTAGAAACAGAAGCATTGTACACCATGTCTTACAGCAGTTCCCTCAACTTGGTGTAGAAGAGAAGCATTGTACACCATGTCTTACAGCAGTTCCCCTCAACTTGGTGTAGAACAGAAGCATTGTACACCATGTCTTACAGCAGTTCCCCTCAACTTGGTGTAGAACAGAAGCATTGTACACCATGTCTTACAGCAGTTCCCCCCAACTAGGTGAAGAACAGAAGCATTGTACACCCATCTTACAGCAGTTCCCCTCAACTTGGTGTAGAACAGAAGCATCGTACACCATGTCTTACAGCAGTTCCCCTCAACTTGGTGTAGAACAGAAGCATTGTACACCATGTCTTACAGCAGTTCCCCTCAACTTGGTGTAGAACAGAAGCATTGTACACCATGTCTTACAGCAGTTCCCCTCAACTTGGTGTAGAACAGAAGCATCGTACACCATGTCTTACAGCAGTTCCCCTCAACTTGGTGTAGAACAGAGGCATTGTACACCATGTCTTACAGCAGTTCCCCTCAACTTGGTGTAGAACAGAAGCATTGTACACCATGTCTTACAGCAGTTCCCCTCAACTTGGTGTAGAACAGAAGCATTGTACACCATGTCTTACAGCAGTTCCCCTCAACTTGGTGTAGAACAGAAGCATCGTACACCATGTCTTACAGCAGTTCCCCTCAACTTGGTGTAGAACAGAAGCATCGTACACCATGTCTTACAGCAGTTCCCCTCAACTTGGTGTAGAACAGAAGCATTGTACACCATGTCTTACAGCAGTTCCCCTCAACTTGGTGTAGAACAGAAGCATTGTACACCACGTCTTACAGCAGTTCCCCTCAACTTGGTGTAGAACAGAAGCATTGTACACCCATCTTACAGCAGTTCCCCTCAACTTGGTGTAGAACAGAAGCATTGTACACCACATCTTACAGCAGTTCCCCTCAACTTGGTGTAGAACAGAAGCATTGTACACCATGTCTTACAGCAGTTCCCCTCAACTTGGTGTAGAACAGAAGCATTGTACACCATGTCTTACAGCAGTTCCCCTCAACTTGGTGTAGAACAGAAGCATTGTACACCATGTCTTACAGCAGTTCCCCTCAACTTGGTGTAGAACAGAAGCATTGTACACCATGTCTTACAGCAGTTCCCCTCAACTTGGTGTAGAACAGAAGCATCGTACACCACGTCTTACAGCAGTTCCCCTCAACTTGGTGTAGAACAGAAGCATTGTACACCATGTCTTACAGCAGTTCCCCTCAACTTGGTGTAGAACAGAAGCATTGTACACCATGTCTTACAGCAGTTCCCCTCAACTTGGTGTAGAGCAGAAGTATACTCCACGTCTTACAGCAGTTCCCCTCAACTTGGTGTAGAACAGAAGCATCGTACACCATGTCTTACAGCAGTTCCCCTCAACTTGGTGTAGAACAGAAGCATTGTACACCATGTCTTACAGCAGTTCCCCTCAACTTGGTGTAGAACAGAAGCATCGTACACCATGTCTTACAGCAGTTCCCCTCAACTTGGTGTAGAACAGAAGCATCGTACACCATGTCTTACAGCAGTTCCCCTCAACTTGGTGTAGAACAGAAGCATCGTACACCATGTCTTACAGCAGTTCCCCTCAACTTGGTGTAGAACAGAAGCATCGTACACCATGTCTTACAGCAGTTCCCCTCAACTTGGTGTAGAACAGAAGCATTGTACACCATGTCTTACAGCAGTTCCCCTCAACTTGGTGTAGAACAGAAGCATCGTACACGTCTTACAGCAGTTCCCCTCAACTTGGTGTAGAACAGAAGCATCGTACACGTCTTACAGCAGTTCCCCTCAACTTGGTGTAGAACAGAAGCATCGTACACCATGTCTTACAGCAGTTCCCCTCAACTTGGTGTAGAACAGAAGCATTGTACACCATGTCTTACAGCAGTTCCCCTCAACTTGGTGTAGAACAGAAGCATCGTACACCATGTCTTACAGCAGTTCCCCTCAACTTGGTGTAGAACAGAAGCATTGTACACCACGTCTTACAGCAGTTCCCCTCAACTTGGTGTAGAACAGAAGCATTGTACACCACGTCTTACAGCAGTTCCCCTCAACTTGGTGTAGAACAGAAGCATTGTACACCCATCTTACAGCAGTTCCCCTCAACTTGGTGTAGAACAGAAGCATTGTACACCCATCTTACAGCAGTTCCCCTCAACTTGGTGTAGAACAGAAGCATTGTACACCCATCTTACAGCAGTTCCCCTCAACTTGGTGTAGAACAGAAGCATTGTACACCACGTCTTACAGCAGTTCCCCTCAACTTGGTGTAGAACAGAAGCATTGTACACCACATCTTACAGCAGTTCCCCTCAACTTGGTGTAGAACAGAAGCATTGTACACCCATCTTACAGCAGTTCCCCTCAACTTGGTGTAGAACAGAAGCATTGTACACCCATCTTACAGCAGTTCCCCTCAACTTGGTGTAGAACAGAAGCATTGTACACCCATCTTACAGCAGTTCCCCTCAACTTGGTGTAGAACAGAAGCATCGTACACCACGTCTTACAGCAGTTCCCCTCAACTTGGTGTAGAACAGAAGCATTGTACACCCATCTTACAGCAGTTCCCCTCAACTTGGTGTAGAACAGAAGCATTGTACACCCATCTTACAGCAGTTCCCCTCAACTTGGTGTAGAAAAGAAGCATCGTATACCACGTCTTACAGCAGTTCCCCTCAACTTGGTGTAGAACAGAAGCATCGTACACCATGTCTTACAGCAGTTCCCCTCAACTTGGTGTAGAACAGAAGCATCGTACACCATGTCTTACAGCAGTTCCCCTCAACTTGGTGTAGAACAGAAGCATCGTACACCATGTCTTACAGCAGTTCCCCTCAACTTGGTGTAGAACAGAAGCATCGTACACGTCTTACAGCAGTTCCCCTCAACTTGGTGTAGAACAGAAGCATCGTACACCATGTCTTACAGCAGTTCCCCTCAACTTGGTGTAGAACAGAAGCATCGTACACCACGTCTTACAGCAGTTCCCCTCAACTTGGTGTAGAACAGAAGCATCGTACACCATGTCTTACAGCAGTTCCCCTCAACTTGGTGTAGAACAGAAGCATCGTACACGTCTTACAGCAGTTCCCCTCAACTTGGTGTAGAACAGAAGCATCGTACACCACGTCTTACAGCAGTTCCCCTCAACTTGGTGTAGAACAGAAGCATCGTACACCATGTCTTACAGCAGTTCCCCTCAACTTGGTGTAGAACAGAAGCATCGTACACCACGTCTTACAGCAGTTCCCCTCAACTTGGTGTAGAACAGAAGCATCGTACACCATGTCTTACAGCAGTTCCCCTCAACTTGGTGTAGAACAGAAGCATTGTACACCACGTCTTACAGCAGTTCCCCTCAACTTGGTGTAGAACAGAAGCATCGTACACCACGTCTTACAGCAGTTCCCCTCAACTTGGTGTAGAACAGAAGCATCGTACACCATGTCTTACAGCAGTTCCCCTCAACTTGGTGTAGAACAGAAGCATCGTACACCACGTCTTACAGCAGTTCCCCTCAACTTGGTGTAGAACAGAAGCATTGTACACCACGTCTTACAGCAGTTCCCCTCAACTTGGTGTAGAACAGAAGCATCGTACACCATGTCTTACAGCAGTTCCCCTCAACTTGGTGTAGAACAGAAGCATCGTACACCACGTCTTACAGCAGTTCCCCTCAACTTGGTGTAGAACAGAAGCATCGTACACCACGTCTTACAGCAGTTCCCCTCAACTTGGTGTAGAACAGAAGCATCGTACACCACGTCTTACAGCAGTTCCCCTCAACTTGGTGTAGAACAGAAGCATCGTACACCACGTCTTACAGCAGTTCCCCTCAACTTGGTGTAGAACAGAAGCATCGTACACCATGTCTTACAGCAGTTCCCCTCAACTTGGTGTAGAACAGAAGCATCGTACACCACGTCTTACAGCAGTTCCCCTCAACTTGGTGTAGAACAGAAGCATCGTACACCATGTCTTACAGCAGTTCCCCTCAACTTGGTGTAGAACAGAAGCATCGTACACCATGTCTTACAGCAGTTCCCCTCAACTTGGTGTAGAACAGAAGCATTGTACACCATGTCTTACAGCAGTTCCCCTCAACTTGGTGTAGAACAGAAGCATCGTACACCATGTCCCCGCAGTTCCCCTCAACTTGGTGTAGAACAGAAGCATCGTACACCATGTCTTACAGCAGTTCCCCTCAACTTGGTGTAGAACAGAAGCATCGTACACCATGTCTTACAGCAGTTCCCCTCAACTTGGTGTAGAACAGAAGCATTGTACACCATGTCTTACAGCAGTTCCCCTCAACTTGGTGTAGAACAGAAGCATTGTACACCATGTCTTACAGCAGTTCCCCTCAACTTGGTGTAGAACAGAAGCATCGTACACCATGTCTTACAGCAGTTCCCCTCAACTTGGTGTAGAACAGAAGCATTGTACACCATGTCTTACAGCAGTTCCCCTCAACTTGGTGTAGAACAGAAGCATTGTACACCATGTCTTACAGCAGTTCCCCTCAACTTGGTGTAGAACAGAAGCATCGTACACCATGTCTTACAGCAGTTCCCGTCAACTTGGTGTAGAACAGAAGCATTGTACACCATGTCTTACAGCAGTTCCCCTCAACTTGGTGTAGAACAGAAGCATTGTACACCATGTCTTACAGCAGTTCCCCTCAACTTGGTGTAGAACAGAAGCATCGTACACGTCTTACAGCAGTTCCCCTCAACTTGGTGTAGAACAGAAGCATTGTACAAAACCATGTCTTACAGCATTTTCCCCTCACGTCTTATACAGCAGTTCCCCTCAACTTGGTGTAGAACAGAAGCATCGTACACGTCTTACAGCAGTTCCCCTCAACTTGGTGTAGAACAGAAGCATCGTACACCATGTCTTACAGCAGTTCCCCTCAACTTGGTGTAGAACAGAAGCATTGTACACCATGTCTTACAGCAGTTCCCCTCAACTTGGTGTAGAACAGAAGCATTGTACACATCTTACAGCAGTTCCCCTCAACTTGGTGTAGAACAGAAGCATCGTACACGTCTTACAGCAGTTCCCCTCAACTTGGTGTAGAACAGAAGCATCGTACACCATGTCTTACAGCAGTTCCCCTCAACTTGGTGTAGAACAGAAGCATCGTACACCATGTCTTACAGCAGTTCCCCTCAACTTGGTGTAGAACAGAAGCATCGTACACCATGTCTTACAGCAGTTCCCCTCAACTTGGTGTAGAACAGAAGCATCGTACACCATGTCTTACAGCAGTTCCCCTCAACTTGGTGTAGAACAGAAGCATCGTACACCATGTCTTACAGCAGTTCCCCTCAACTTGGTGTAGAACAGAAGCATCGTACACCATGTCTTACAGCAGTTCCCCTCAACTTGGTGTAGAACAGAAGCATCGTACACCATGTCTTACAGCAGTTCCCCTCAACTTGGTGTAGAACAGAAGCATCGTACACGTCTTACAGCAGTTCCCCTCAACTTGGTGTAGAACAGAAGCATCGTACACCACGTCTTACAGCAGTTCCCCTCAACTTGGTGTAGAACAGAAGCATCGTACACCACGTCTTACAGCAGTTCCCCTCAACTTGGTGTAGAACAGAAGCATCGTACACCTTACACGTCTTACAGCAGTTACCCCTCAACTTGGTGTAGAACAGAAGCATCGTACACCACGTCTTACAGCAGTTCCCCTCAACTTGGTGTAGAACAGAAGCATCGTACACCACGTCTTACAGCAGTTCCCCTCAACTTGGTGTAGAACAGAAGCATCGTACACCACGTCTTACAGCAGTTCCCCTCAACTTGGTGTAGAACAGAAGCATCGTACACCACGTCTTACAGCAGTTCCCCTCAACTTGGTGTAGAACAGAAGCATCGTACACCACGTCTTACAGCAGTTCCCCTCAACTTGGTGTAGAACAGAAGCATCGTACACCACGTCTTACAGCAGTTCCCCTCAACTTGGTGTAGAACAGAAGCATCGTACACCATGTCTTACAGCAGTTCCCCTCAACTTGGTGTAGAACAGAAGCATCGTACACCATGTCTTACAGCAGTTCCCCTCCACTTGGATTAGAACAGAAGCATCGTACACCACGTCTTACAGCAGTTCCCCTCAACTTGGTGTAGAACAGAAGCATCGTACACCATGTCTTACAGCAGTTCCCCTCAACTTGGTGTAGAACAGAAGCATCGTACACCATGTCTTACAGCAGTTCCCCTCAACTTGGTGTAGAACAGAAGCATCGTACACCATGTCTTACAGCAGTTCCCCTCAACTTGGTGTAGAACAGAAGCATCGTACACCATGTCTTACAGCAGTTCCCCTCAACTTGGTGTAGAACAGAAGCATCGTACACCATGTCTTACAGCAGTTCCCCTCAACTTGGTGTAGAACAGAAGCATCGTACACCATGTCTTACAGCAGTTCCCCTCAACTTGGTGTAGAACAGAAGCATTGTACACCATGTCTTACAGCAGTTCCCCTCAACTTGGTGTAGAACAGAAGCATCGTACACCACGTCTTACAGCAGTTCCCCTCAACTTGGTGTAGAACAGAAGCATTGTACACCATGTCTTACAGCAGTTCCCCTCAACTTGGTGTAGAACAGAAGCATTGTACACCATGTCTTACAGCAGTTCCCCTCAACTTGGTGTAGAACAGAAGCATTGTACACCACGTCTTACAGCAGTTCCCCTCAACTTGGTGTAGAACAGAACAGCATTCTTACACCACTTGGGTGTAGAACAGAAGCATTGTCTTACAGCAGTTCCCCTCAACTTGGTGTAGAACAGAAGCATTGTACACCATGTCTTACAGCAGTTCCCCTCAACTTGGTGTAGAACAGAAGCATTGTACACCATGTCTTACAGCAGTTCCCCTCAACTTGGTGTAGAACAGAAGCATTGTACACCCATCTTACAGCAGTTCCCCTCAACTTGGTGTAGAACAGAAGCAGTTACACCCATCTTACAGCGGTTCCCCTCATCTTGGTGTAGAACAGAAGCATTCTCCACCCATCTTACAGCAGTTCCACTCAACTTGGTGTAGAACAGACGCACTGTACACCACGTCTTACAGCAGTTCCCCTCAACTTGGTGTAGAACAGAAGCATCGTACACCCACGTCTTACAGCCCCTCAACTTGGTGTAGAATAGAAGCATTGTACACCCATCTTACAGCAGTTCCCCTCAACTTGGTGTAGAACAGAAGCATCGTACACCACGTCTTACAGCAGTTCCCCTCAACTTGGTGTAGAACAGAAGCATCGTCTTACACCACTTGGTGTCTCGTACAGCAGCTCCCCTCGACTTGGTGTAGAACAGAAGCAACGTACACCCCGTCTTACAGCAGTTCCCCTCAACTTGGTGTAGAACAGAAGCATCGTACACCATGTCTTCAGTTTCTTACAGCAGTTCCCCTCAACTTGGTGTAGAACAGAACCATCGTACACCATGTCTTACAGCAGTTCCCCTCAACTTGGTGTAGAACAGAAGCATGGTACACCTGTACACCACGTCTTACAGCAGTTCCCCTCAACTTGGTGTAGAACAGAAGCATCGTACACCATGTCTTACAGCAGTTCCCTCAACTTGGTGTAGAACAGAAGCATCGTACACCACGTCTTACAGCAGTTCCCCTCAACTTGGTGTAGAACAGAAGCATCGTACACCGTGTCTTACAGCAGTTCCCCTCAACTTGGTGTAGAACAGAAGCATCGTAACACCACGTCTTACACCAGTTCCCGTCTTACAGCAGTCCCCCTCAACTTGGTGTAGAACAGAAGCATCGTACACCACGTCTTACAGCAGTTCCCCTCAACTTGGTGTAGAACAGAAGCATCGTACACCACGTCTTACAGCAGTTCCCCTCAACTTGGTGTAGAACAGAAGCATCGTACACCACGTCTTACAGCAGTTCCCCTCAACTTGGTGTAGAACAGAAGCATCGTACACCATGTCTTACAGCAGTTCCCCTCAACTTGGTGTAGAACAGAAGCATCGTACACCACGTCTTACAGCAGTTCCCCTCAACTTGGAAGCATCGTGTAGTAGAAACAGAAGCATCGTACACCATGTCCAGTCTTAGAAGCAGTTCCCCTCAACTTGGTGTAGAACAGAGCAGCAATAGAACAGAAGCGTCTTACACAACTTGGTCTTACAGCAGTTCCCCTCAACTTGGTGTAGAACAGAAGCATCGTACACCACGTCTTACAGCAGTTCCCCTCAACTTGGTGTAGAACAGAAGCATCGTACACCACGTCTTACAGCAGTTCCCCTCAACTTGGTGTAGAACAGAAGCATCGTATACCACGTCTTACAGCAGTTCCCCTCAACTTGGTGTAGAACAGAAGCATCGTACACCACGTCTTACAGCAGTTCCCCTCAACTTGGTGTAGAACAACAGAAGCATCTTGGTGTAGAACACCATGTCTTACAGCAGTTCCCCTCAACTTGGTGTAGAACAGAAGCATCGTACACCATGTCTTACAGCAGTTCCCCTCAACTTGGTGTAGAACAGAAGCATCGTACACCATGTCTTACAGCAGTTCCCCTCAACTTGGTGTAGAACAGAAGCATCGTACACCATGTCTTACAGCAGTTCCCCTCAACTTGGTGTAGAACAGAAGCATCGTACACCATGTCTTACAGCAGTTCCCCTCAACTTGGTGTAGAACAGAAGCATCGTACACCATGTCTTACAGCAGTTCCCCTCAACTTGGTGTAGAACAGAAGCATCGTACACCATGTCTTACAGCAGTTCCCCTCAACTTGGTGTAGAACAGAAGCATCGTACACCAGCAGTCAACTTGGTGTACAGTACAGTCTTACAGCAGTTCCCTCAACTTGGTGTAGAACAGAAGCATCGTACACCATGTCTTACAGCAGTTCCCCTCAACTTGGTGTAGAACAGAAGCATCGTACACCACGTCTTACAGCAGTTCCCCTCAACTTGGTGTAGAACAGAAGCATCGTACACCATGTCTTACAGCAGTTCCCCTCAACTTGGTGTAGAACAGTACACCACGTCTTACAGCAGTTCCCCTCAACTTGGTGTAGACAGAAGCATCGTACACCATGTCTTACAGCAGTTCCCCTCAACTTGGTGTAGAACAGAAGCATCGTACACCATGTCTTACAGCAGTTCCCCTCAACTTGGTGTAGAACAGAAGCATCGTACACCATGTCTTACAGCAGTTCCCCTCAACTTGGTGTAGAACAGAAGCATCGTAAACACTTACCACGTCAACTTGGTGTACATCGTACACCAGTCTTACAGCACCTCAACTTGGTGTAGAACAGAAGCATCGTACACCATCTTACAGCAGTTCCCCTCAACTTGGTGTAGAACAGAAGCATCGTACACCATGTCTTACAGCAGTTCCCCTCAACTTGGTGTAGAACAGAAGCATCGTACACCACGTCTTACAGCAGTTCCCCTCAACTTGGTGTAGAACAGAAGCATCGTACACCACGTCTTACAGCAGTTCCCCTCAACTTGGTGTAGAACAGAAGCATCGTACACCACGTCTTACAGCAGTTCCCCTCAACTTGGTGTAGAACAGAAGCATCGTACACCACGTCTTACAGCAGTGCCCTCAACTTGGTGTAGAACAGAAGCATCGTACACCACGTCTTACAGCAGTTCCCCTCAACTTGGTGTAGAACAGAAGCATCGTACACCATGTCTTACAGCAGTTCCCCTCAACTTGGTGTAGAACAGAAGCATCGTACACCATGTCTTACAGCAGTTCCCCTCAACTTGGTGTAGAGCAGAAGCATCGTCGTACAGCAGTCTGTACAGCAGTTACAGCCCCTCAACTTGGTGTAGAACAGAAGCATCGTACACCATGTCTTACAGCAGTTCCCCTCAACTTGGTGTAGAACAGAAGCATCGTACACCATGTCTTACAGCAGTTCCCCTCAACTTGGTGTAGAACAGAAGCATCGTACACCATGTCTTACAGCAGTTCCCCTCAACTTGGTGTAGAACAGAAGCATCGTACACCATGTCTTACAGCAGTTCCCCTCAACTTGGTGTAGAACAGAAGCATCGTACACCATGTCTTACAGCAGTTCCCCTCAACTTGGTGTAGAACAGAAGCATCGTACACCATGTCTTACAGCAGTTCCCCTCAACTTGGTGTAGAACAGAAGCATCGTACACCACGTCTTACAGCAGTTACCCTCAAATTAGTGTAGAACAGAAGCATCGTACACCATGTCTTACAGCAGTTCCCCTCAACTTGGTGTAGAACAGAAGCATTGTACACCACGTCTTACAGCAGTTCCCCTCAACTTGGTGTGTAGAACAGAAGCATCGTACACCACGTCTTACAGCAGTTCCCCTCAACTTGGTGTAGAACAGAAGCATCGTACACCATGTCTTACAGCAGTTCCCCTCAACTTGGTGTAGAACAGAAGCATCGTACACCATCTTACAGCAGTTCCCCTCAACTTGGTGTAGAACAGAAGCATTGTACACCACGTCTTACAGCAGTTCCCCTCAACTTGGTGTAGAACAGAAGCATCGTACACCATGTCTTACAGCAGTTCCCCTCAACTTGGTGTAGAACAGAAGCATCGTACACCACGTCTTACAGCAGTTCCCCTCAACTTGGTGTAGAACAGAAGCATCGTACACCACGTCTTACAGCAGTTCCCCTCAACTTGGTGTAGAACAGAAGCATCGTACACCATGTCTTACAGCAGTTCCCCTCAACTTGGTGTAGAACAGAAGCATCATACACCATGTCTTACAGCAGTTCCCCTCAACTTGGTGTAGAACAGAAGCATCGTACACCATCTTACAGCAGTTCCCCTCAACTTGGTGTAGAACAGAAGCATCGTACACCATGTCTTACAGCAGTTCCCCTCAACTTGGTGTAGAACAGAAGCATCGTCGTCTTACAGCAGTTCCCCTCAACTTGGTAGTGTAGAACAGAAGCATCGTACACCATGTCTTACAGCAGTTCCCCTCAACTTGGTGTAGAACAGAAGCATCGTACACGTCTTACAGCAGTTCCCCTCAACTTGGTGTAGAACAGAAGCATCGTACACCACGTCTTACAGCAGTTCCCCTCAACTTGGTGTAGAACAGAAGCATCGTACACCATGTCTTACAGCAGTTCCCCTCAACTTGGTGTAGAACAGAAGCATCGTACACCACGTCTTACAGCAGTTCCCTCCTAGAACAGAAACTTGGTGTAGTAAACAGAAGCATCGTACACCACTGTCTTACAGCAGTTCCCCTCAACTTGGTGTAGTTCCCCTCAACTTGGTGTAGAAACAGAAGCATCGTACACCATCGTCTTACAGCAGTTCCCCTCTTCTTGGTGTAGCACAGATGCAACGTTACGCCCGTCTTACAGCAGTTCCCCTCAACTTGGTGTAGAACAGAAGCATCGTACACCATGTCTTACAGCAGTTCCCCTCAACTTGGTGTAGAACAGAAGCATCGTACACCATGTCTTACAGCAGTTCCCCTCAACTTGGTGTAGAACAGAAGCATCGTACACCATGTCTTACAGCAGTTCCCCTCAACTTGGTGTAGAACAGAAGCATCATACACCATGTCTTACAGCAGTTCCCCTCAACTTGGTGTAGAACAGAAGCATCGTACACCATGTCTTACAGCAGTTCCCCTCAACTTGGTGTAGAACAGAAGCATCGTACACCATGTCTTACAGCAGTTCCCCTCAACTTGGTGTAGAACAGAAGCATCGTACACGTCTTACAGCAGTTCCCCTCAACTTGGTGTAGAACAGAAGCATCGTACACCACGTCTTACAGCAGTTCCCCTCAACTTGGTGTAGAACAGAAGCATCGTACACCACGTCTTACAGCAGTTCCCCTCAACTTGGTGTAGAACAGAAGCATCGTACACCACGTCTTACAGCAGTTCCCCTCAACTTGGTGTAGAACAGAAGCATCGTACACCACGTCTTACAGCAGTTCCCCTCAACTTGGTGTAAAACAGAAGCATCGTACACCACGTCTTACAGCAGTTCCCCTCAACTTGGTGTAGAACAGAAGCATCGTACACCACGTCTTACAGCAGTTCCCCTCAACTTGGTGTAGAACAGAAGCATCGTATACCACGTCTTACAGCAGTTCCCCTCAACTTGGTGTAGAACAGAAGCATCGTACACCATGTCTTACAGCAGTTCCCCTCAACTTGGTGTAGAACAGAAGCATCGTACACCACGTCTTACAGCAGTTCCCCTCAACTTGGTGTAGAACAGAAGCATCGTATACCACGTCTTACAGCAGTTCCCCTCAACTTGGTGTAGAACAGAAGCATCGTACACCACGTCTTACAGCAGTTCCCCTCAACTTGGTGTAGAACAGAAGCATCGTACACCATGTCTTACAGCAGTTCCCCTCAACTTGGTGTAGAACAGAAGCATCGTACACCATGTCTTACAGCAGTTCCCCTCAACTTGGTGTAGAACAGAAGCATCGTACACCATGTCTTACAGCAGTTCCCCTCAACTTGGTGTAGAACAGAAGCATCGTACACAGAAGCATGTCTTACAGCAGTTCCCCTCAACTTGGTGTAGAACAGAAGCATCGTTACACTCGTACACGTCTTACAGCAGTTCCCTCAACTTGTGTCAACTTGGTGTAGAACAGAAGCATTGTACACCATGTCTTACAGCAGTTCCCCTCAACTTGGTGTAGAACAGAAGCATCATACACCATGTCTTACAGCAGTTCCCCTCAACTTGGTGTAGAACAGAAGCAGTATTCAGTACTTGGTGTAGAACCACATCTTTCAGCAGTTCCCCTCAACTTGGTGTAGAACAGAAGCATCGTACACCATGTCTTACAGCAGTTCCCCTCAACTTGGTGTAGAACAGAAGCATCGTACACCATGTCTTACAGCAGTTCCCCTCAACTTGGTGTAGAACAGAAGCATCGTACACCATGTCTTACAGCAGTTCCCCTCAACTTGGTGTAGAACAGAAGCATCGTACACCACGTCTTACAGCAGTTTCCCCTCAACTTGGTGTAGAACAGAAGCATCGTACACACGTCTTACAGCAGTTCCCCTCAACTTGGTGTAGAACAGAAGCATCGTACACCACATGTCTTACAGCAGTTCACCCTCAGCAGTTCCTTGGTGTAGAACAGAAGCATTGTACCACCACGTCTTACAGCAGTTCCCCTCAACTTGGTGTAGAACAGAAGCATCGTACACCACGTCTTACAGCAGTTTCCCCTCAACTTGGTGTAGAAAAACAGAAGCATTGTACACCATGTCTTACAGCAGTTCCCCTCAACTTGGTGTAGAACAGAAGCATCGTACACCACGTCTTACAGCAGTTCCCCTCAACTTGGTGTAGAACAGTAGAAAGCATTGTACACCACGTCTTACAGCAGTTCCCCTCAACTTGGTGTAGAACAGAAGCATCGTACACCATGTCTTACAGCAGTTCCCCTCAACTTGGTGTAGAACAGAAGCATCGTACACCCATCTTACAGCAGTTCCCCTCAACTTGGTGTAGAACAGAGCATCGTTACACCACGTCTTACAGCAGTTTCCCCTCAACTTGGTGTAGTCTTTAACAGAAGCATCGTACACCATGTCTTACAGCAGTTCCCCTCAACTTGGTGTAGAACAGAAGCATCGTACACCACGTCTTACAGCAGTTCCCCTCAACTTGGTAGAACAGAAGCAGAAGTATTATCGTTCCCCTCAACTTGGTGTACCACGTCTTACAGCAGTTCCCCTCAACTTGGTGTAGAACAGAAGCATCGTACACCATGTCTTACAGCAGTCCCCTCAACGATGTGTAGAACAGAAGCATCGTACACCATGTCTTACAGCAGTTCCCCTCAACTTGGTGTAGAACAGAAGCATCGTACACCATGTCTTACAGCAGTTCCCCTCAACTTGGTGTAGAACAGAAGCATCGTACACGTCTTACAGCAGTTCCCCTCAACTTGGTGTAGAACAGAAGCATCGTACACCACGTCTTACAGCAGTTCCCCTCAACTTGGTGTAGAACAGAAGCATCGTACACCATGTCTTACAGCAGTTCCCCTCAACTTGGTGTAGAACAGAAGCATCGTACACCATGTCTTACAGCAGTTCCCCTCAACTTGGTGTAGAACAGAAGCATCATACACACGTCTTACAGCAGTTCCCCTCAACTTGGTGTAGAACAGAAGCACTTTGTTACACCATGTCTTACAGCAGTTCCCCTCAACTTGGTGTAGAACAGAAGCATCGTACACACGTGTCTTACAGCAGTTCCCCTCAACTTGGTGTAGAACAGAAGCATCGTACACCATGTCTTACAGCAGTTCCCCTCAACTTGGTGTAGAACAGAAGCATTGTACACCATGTCTTACAGCAGTTCCCCTCAACTTGGTGTAGAACAGAAGCATCGTACACCACGTACAGCAGTTCCCTACTTGGTGTAGCAGCATTGTACACCACGTCTTACAGCAGTTTTCCCCTCAACTTGGTGTAGAACAGAAGCATTGTACACCACGTCTTACAGCAGTTCCCCTCAACTTGGTGTAGAACAGAAGCATCGTACACACAGCAGTCTTACAGCAGCATTTCCCCTCAACTTGGTGTAGAACAGAAGCATCGTACACCACGTCTTACAGCAGTTCCCCTCAACTTGGTGTAGAAC